>CAUYQU010076587.1:0-61279 GCA_963574635.1 Cheracebus regulus
GGCCTCACAAAGTGCTGGGATTACAGGCATGAGCCACTGCACCTGGCCTGATTATTGTCTTAAAAGGTACAGCTAATGTTTTAAAGCAGGGGAAAATAAGAAATGACTTCAACCCTACATTGAATTTGTGGCTCAATTTAGAGAAAATTGATGTGAAAATATGTGTGTGTGTCTGTGAGTGTGTGTATTAAATAAAGCACTTGGAAGAGAACCTGGTACACAGTAGGCACTTAACTAGATATTAGTTCTTAAATAGCTATTATCTTTATTGTATTAATCTACCCTATCTTTGAATATTATTTTTCTCCACTTATTTGTATCTTATTTTATCTCTTTAATAAAGTTTTGTAATTTTATCTATAATGAAATTTTACATGTTTTGTTAGATTTAGCCCTAAACATTTACTCTTTTCTTTCACCATTACATGGCAACTCTTAAATCACTTTTTTGGTTTGCTGTGTAAGATTGGAATTATTTATTCTTTAAGTATTGGTAGAACTTGCCAGTCTTTGTAAGAGTCTATTCAAATTTTTATGCCCTCTTCCCTAATTTTTAATGAGTTATTTTTGCTTTGGTAGTTAGTGGATTGCTTAATAATGAAGTTTTATTGGATGTACAGAGCAAGGCTCGGGTTTTTCTACGGCATGTTGCTAATGAGGCATTTTGTTTTAAAATGTAGAAGAGAGTGGATTCTGCAGAAAATTCTGCAAGAATTGGAGAAGACAGAATGGCAGAGGGAGAGCTACCGTTTGTTGCAGGGATGGGAGACAGGACTGGTGGAGGGATCCTTTCATGGGTGGGAAGAGGCCCTGGTCAATCAGTATTCCTTTGCCCTGTTGGGGGCTTTCTACTTTTCAGAGTGCCACCCATAAGCTTCCTCAGGTGGGTGAACACTGTGGGTAGCATGTGTGCACTTACGTACACGTGCTGCTCTGAGGGGATGAGGTAAGAGTTCCATCCAGGAGCAGATACTTAGGGAACTGCCAAACAGCGGGATGGAATCAGTTTTAGAGGAAAGGCAGAAGGCCAGGAGAGGATCATGAGATGTCCATAGAGCAAATAGTTAATCAGAGGTGAAACAGTGGCTTCAAGAAGGAGGTTTAGAGAGAAAGAAAAGGCCCAATATCTGTGGAAGGAACAGCATTGAGATTTGACAGTAGATGGGAGAGGAGGTGAGAGGGTAGAGAGTCTCTACCCTCAGACCAGGATTATGAGCTGCAGGACACACAGGGGTTCATCTAAGTGGGAGCACTTCAGGTGTCCACACTGGATTCCTTCACGTGCATCACTTCAGGAGTCCTCACTGGGAAGTGAGGCAAGCCCTTCCCATGGTGGATGAGGGTAGAGGAATCAATTTCCGATCCTCCGAATCATATTGATAATCAGCAAGTTCTCCTGTCCCACCATAAACCTTTCCTCTTTGTACAGAGGAAAGGCTTTTGTCTGCCCACCCCACATCTTACTAGGGGCATTGCCCTTGGAAGGAAAAACATACAAGGTCCCAAACAATGAAAAATGCTGGTGTGGATAAAGAGGGCAACGTTAATGATGGGGAAATTTGCTGTACAAGTCAGTGGTTCCAACTCATTGTCTTATATTAAATTGAAGGGGCCTCCAATCAAATTGTTGCTGATAAATAATTAAAAGTACTTTTCGATGGCAAATCACTATGTAACAAATATTGCCTAGAGATTTAAAGAATAAGTTAAATTACTAAGACTCAACTTCCATTTCTATCTATTTATTTGTGTGAAAAATTCCACAGGGCTTATTTAAAAGAAAGGAATAAAATTGGTACTGAACCTTGTCTTATTCTGGCAATATATAAGATTCATTCAGAATTTTATGGATACTCTATAGGGTTCATTAAGCATTTAATTTCAAATAAAATCTCATTTTTTATGTTCAGTAATTATCAAGATATATAGCATATCTATTTTGTTATGGTCAATTGCCTACAAATCATAACTGTAATAAATCAATCTTGAAAATATTTCTTCACACTTGAAAGCTTAAGAAAAAAACAAATTTAATTGATTCAAAAGAAATACAGTAAGTGATCAATAGCCATAAAAGTATATTAGGATAAAAGCCAGGCGTGGTAGCTCACACCTGTAATCTTAGCACTTTGGGAGGCCAAGGTGGGCAGATCACCTTAAATCGGGAGTTCGAGACCACCCTGACCAACAAGGAGAAGCCCCATCTCTACTAAAAATACAAAATTAGCTGAATGTGGTGGTGCATGCCTGTAATCCCAGCTACTCGGGAGGCTGAGGCAGGAGAATCACTTGATCCTGGGAGGCGGGGGTTGCAGTGAGCTGAGATCATGTCATTGCACTCCAGCCTGGGCAACAAGAGTGAAACTCTGTCTCAATATATATATGTATATATAATTTATATTATATATATTAATCATTTAAACATTTTTGTATGCTTTTTGTGAACACATGTATATTATTTTACTTATGTAATTTTAATCTACTATATATTAAATATAGATTTTATTTATATGTATTATATATTTATATTTTAATATATTACATTTATATATATTATTATTTATATATATTAGGATAAAATTACATAAGTAAAATAATATACATATGTGTTCACAAATAAAAAGAGGAATAATACAAAAATGTTTAAATGGATAACGGTAGATATCAAACCACATGGCATTTAGATCCCATTACGTACTTTTAAAAGCATAATGTAATCATTTTATTTTAAATATCAATGCTTAGAATTCAATGGAAATTATCTTTCAGAACAAATTAAGCTTATGATGAAAAAGTTTACCTGTCAACTTACAGTTCTGTGAAGAGTTCATAGCTTTTTAAAACTCCTCTAGTGGAATTTAAGCAAGAAAACCTTGAGGGCCGCTTTGTTATCTAAAGTTATCTGTTCCCACCAAGGGGCACAAGTAGGTACCATATTGTTATCTCCAATTTACAACTGGAGACAGGTCAGAGGAGTTAAATGATTTGCTTATGGTCACCGAACTAGAGAATGGCAGAGTTCCAATTTGACCCAGGTCTGTTGGATTCTAAGGTCAGGGTGCATCTGCCACAGGGCAGCTCCTCTCCTCTTGTGAAAGTGTCCTAAATCCTTGCAACTCACAGCATGGTTCATGGACCAGCAGCTTAGGCATCCAGAAGCTTGTTGGGAACACAGAGTGTCAGACTCCAACCCAGACCTACTGAACCAGAGTCTGCATTCAAACAAGATCCTGGAGGATTTGCACCTACATTAGGGTTTGGGTAGCTCTTCCCCAGCCACATTCTACTCCTATGTCCTGTGCTTCTGCCCAGCTTTGACCCAAGGACCACTTAAGAGCCTTCTGGGATGGTCAGGTGCCAACAGTCCAGCTGTCCGTCTTTGACACCCTCCCTCAGTGCACTGATATAAGTAAGTAACTTGGTGTTCTTTTGTGACCTTTCCAGAATATTTGGCCTTGACATTAAAGGCAGAGACTGTGGCAATGAGGCAGCTCAGTGGTTCACCAACTTCTTGAAAACAGAAGCATATAGATTGGTTCAATTTGAGACAAACATGAAGGGAAGAACATCAAAAAAACTTCTAGCTCCTATTAATTGGAATTACCAGGTGAGCTTGCAGAGATTCAACTTCATTCCTACTAGTTACCCTTCTCTTTCTGGCTTCCTTCCTGATCAGCAAAGAGCCTCTCTTGGGACCTCAGTTAAGAAAATATGATAATGGCCCCGGTGAGTGATAATTAGGACACAGCCTGGCAGACAGAGGTATTAGGAGATGGAGAAGAAAGCGGATATGAAAGATGCCTCAGAAGTGGGATCTCTAGGGTGTATGGAGGATTGAATATGGGAGATATTGTGGAGCGGGGAGCCAGGGGTGATGGCCAGGTAGATGGAGATGCAAGAGAAAACTGGCTGGAGAAACAAAAGTGAGAAGTTTGGTTGGGACTAAATCCAAGTTTCCTGGAATTACAGAGGCAGACTTTGTTCTGACCCTCCCCTCACAATCTATGAGGTTTGCTTATTTCAGGCGCTGGCAAGCTGCCTCCCCTAAGGAAAACCGTCCGCTGGGCCAAAGACCAAAGCCTCTGATTCTGCCATGAGCTAAGGCTTAAAATACAAGGACCTCAGGGAGTTTCTCTCCATCGCCCCTAAGTTACAAGCTCCTTGAGGGCAGGGGTTTTTATCTGCTTTCTTTAATGTTGTTTCCCTACCGGAACAGTGCCTGGTAGGTGTTCAATAAATGCCTGTCGAGTGAATGGTGTTGTTGAGGAAATTATTACTGGAGTATAGCTGATCGGCAGCAGGACACCGCTGTTTAAGGATGATGTGGGAAAGGGGTCACTGCTGGAGTGGGAGTGGGGACCCAGGAAGAGGAAGCCTGTGGGTGGTATCGGCCCAGAGCCGGCTCTGGCTGCAGCCCTGTCCCTGTGTATGGGTGGGAACTGCTCCAGCTCCTGGCCACTTGCAAGCCCGAAGTCATGTCTCTCTCCTTCCCGAACACTGCTCCCCTCTTCTGCACTGAAGTGGGTTGGCTTCTGGACGTTACTTAGCTTTGCAGTTGGTCTAAGCCGTTCTGTGGAGTGGTGGGGACCTGACTTTCTCGTGTTCTTGGCAAGGTGGCTTACCCGGACTACAGTCCCCTCCTAGTCATGACGGATGCCTCGCTGGTAGATTTGAATACCAGGATGGAGAAAAAAGTAAAAATGGAGAATTTCAGGCCCAATATCGTGGTGACGGGCTGCGATGCTTTTGAGGAGGTAAGCGACCCACGGCTTTTGTGCATTGTGCTCAGAAGTGCTGCTCGCGGTGCTAAGGGAACTCTGCTGTAGTCAGCGCCAACTCAGATCTGCCAAGGTCCACAGCGGGGACACTATTTCCTCAAATGCACCTTAACCTTGTGGGGTCGTTCACTCACTGCTGCTGCCATCAGCTCACTGGCCTCAGGGGGTGTTGCTCTCACGCTTTAATGCTTGGGCCCCAACGCGAACAGCCAAAACTCGAAACTGTAGCGAATCTGAGGTTGGAATGTATAATCATAGCTCAGAGATAACTGAGGGAAGCGAAGATAAAGAGAATCGCCATTTTCCACTTCTCCATCACTCAGCAGTGCTCTCAAAGATTTGAGACTTTTAGAAGCCCCATGCCCCGAAGTGGAGGCCGAGAGCACACAGGCAGTTTGCCCCTGGAGATATACCATGCTGTGGCCCGAGTTCTCTCCCGGGGCACCCACATGCTCTTTTGTGTGATTGACACTAGAAATGTCCCCCCTTTTCAAGCACATACCTTTGTGGTCTTAAGGGAAGACTACATCAGAACCCACTAGAAACCCTGAACTCTGTACATGAAATACATATGGCTGTGTGCTGCTTGGTAATAAGAAGCATTAGCCGTCACCTTAAGCCTGAGGGGTGAGTTAAACTTTCTGAGCAGTGGGAGTAACAATGACGAATACCATTTATTGGGTGTTGACTGGGTGCTGGGCATTGAGCTAAATAATCACTTCCGATATCACTTTATTTGATCTTTACAATAACCCTGTGAAGTTTGTGTCACTGTCTCCTTTTTATAAGGAAAATGAAGCTCAGAGGTGTTGTACACTTTGAGAAGTGGTGGGGCTGGCATTAGAACACACGACTTGTAACTCCAGCATCTGTAGAGCTGGGGTGACCGTTCCAATTTAGAGATCCAGTCGTTCACTGTGGGAGGAGAGGCTCTTAAACACCCTTTCAAGTCTTTGCTTCCCTGAATGACCGCACTTCCTTTTCTGTGAGTAAAATATACCCTATTTGTGTGTGTGTGATGAAGTCTCACTCTGTCACCGAGGCTGGAATGCAGTGGCACAATCTGGGCTCACTACAACCTCCAGCTCCCGGGTTCCTGTGATTCTCCTGCCTCAGCCTCTGGAGTAGCTGGGACTACAGGCACATACCACCACACTTGGCTAATTTTTGTACTTTTAGTAGAGCCAGGATTTCCACGTGATGGCCAGGCCATTCTCGAACCCCTGACCTCAGGTGGTCTACCCACCTCAGCCTCCCAAAGTGCTCAGATTATAGGCATGAGCCACCATGCCTGGCCCCTCGTTTGTTGATAAACATTGTTCTTTAGGATAAAACTTTGCATGGAGCCTAGTATAAATTATTGCACATATGGGCACTTCATATTATTTGATAATTTGAAAAATAGCAGCCAGGCTCAGTGGCTCATGCCTGTCATCCCAGCACTTTTGGAGGCTGAGGCAGGAAGATTCCTTGAGCTCAGGAGTTTGAGACCAGCCTGGAAAACATGGCAAACCCCCAACTCTACTAAAAAAATATAAAAATTAGCCAGGTATGGTGGTGCATGCCTATAGTCCCTGCTACTTGGGAGGCTGAGGTGGGAGGATGGCTTGAGCCTGGGAGGCGGAGATTGTGCCACTTCACTCCAGCCTGGGTGACAGAGCGAGACCCTGTCTCATTAAAAAAAATAAGAAGAAAAGAGAAATAGCGATGTATACAGACGTTGTCTACCTGATGATGTTATCTTGTCATTTGTTATCTATTTGAATTCCTCTGTGCCTTTGTTAATTTTTAAAAATCAGTTGTCTGTTGTGGGCCAGGCATGGTGCATAGGAACCCGGACACAGAGATGAAAAGATCTGGATCCCGCCCTTTAGAATGTTTCAGTGACGGCCAGGGGACAACGACAGCCCAGTATCAGAAGTGCTTTAATGTACACGTTTAGAATGTACCAGAGATGTGTAGAAGTAGAACAGCCTAAATCTGCCTGGAGAAGGGAAGCCTGGGCAGGGGAGGGGTCAGGTCCAGCTCCCCGGAAGCAATGCTGTTCATCCTGTACTTGTGTGGACTGTGTGCCAGGATCAAAGGAGGGTCGTTATGGGTAAAGGGGACAGGCGGTTGGGAGGCCTAGAAGCATGAGAGGCCGTGAATGAAGGGGTGCTCGGGAGCATTTTAGAACCACAGGAGCATGGGGTTCAAGGAGAAATGTCAGGGAGGCTGGATTGGAGCTGGCTAGAGGCCATCACACCAAAGAGTTTGGATTTTATACTGTAATGATTCTGAGCAAGGAAGTAATTATGATTTGCATTGTTTCAACAAATATCTGTTGAATGCCTGTACAGTGTGCAAGGCACACAGTCTGGCAACTCTCTTGAACATGCACTAAAAGGCAGGGAAGCCTGAGACAGAAATATCAAGGCAAGGCCCAATCACAAGAGAGTCTTTTTTTTTTTCTTTTTTGAGACAAGGTCTCACTCCATCGCCCAGACTGGAGTACAGTGATGCGGTCACGGCTTACTGCAGCCTTGAACTCCCCAGCTCAGGTGACCTTAGCCTCCCAACTTCCTGAGTAGCTGGGACTACAGGCGTCTGCCATCATGCCTGGCTAATTTTTATATTTTTTGTAGAGACAGGGTCTCCCCATGTTGCCCAGGCTGATCTTGAACTCCTGGACTCTGCCTGCCTTGACTTCCCAAAGTGCTGGGATTAGAGGCATGGGCCACCTCACCTAGCTAAGAGTCTTTTCTCTAAAGTGCAGATTAGCAGGTCTTACCTGAAATCTACATGAGCACTGTGACAAAGCCTGTGCCTCTGCGCTGGCAGCATCATCCCAGCTGAATCTCCTTCCCACAGTGTCTGCAGAAGCACTGACTTAGGAGAGTGCAGGGACCACAGGGGTCAGAGATGAACAGAGGTGGCACGAGGGGGGCGCTGGGAGGGCCATGGAGAGTGCCAGAGAGGAAGAGGCTGCAATGTGCTCAGGAGACTGGTTTCCTGAGGGAAGGAACTAGATTTTTCTCTCTGAGAATGAATCTAGACTTGGTAGGACCTGAAGTTTATACAATTTGGGGGCGCTTTAGGGAAAAAAAAAGGTAACAAAAATAAAATTAGGTTCAAGGCCTTGAAAGGTTCTGTGTAAACAAGGGGCCTGAGGCTCACGGGCTTCCCAGTGAATCCGCCTGCTCCTCCAGTTCCAGGTTCCCATGTTGTCTAGTAGAGTACATGAAATCCGATTCATTAAATGCTTGGTAAACACCAAATGAAATGAATGCTCTGTGTTAAGAATGTATGTTACTAAAGCTTGTAGTGGAAATTAGTTCGTGGGATAGAAATTAGTCTGCGAAGCAGCAGTTCTTCCACAGGAATCCTGTCATTCATCCATAATTTTCTGAGAAACTTTCTTTTAGGGAACAAAATTTTTCTTGATTTGTCTCCACTAAAGAGCAGATTATTTTGGTATTAACTTTAGTTTAAGCTCTTGTGCCAAGAAAATAAGAAAAAAAGACACATTTGTCCTCGGCTGAAGCATTTTTGCTTTCCTGTAAATTGCCAACCTATAATTTTTGCTCTCCTATCACTGTCAAACTTACCCTAAGGTTATTGTAAATCTAATGCTGCTGTCCTAGACAGTGAGAGTGGATTCTTCTCTTCTTTTTTTTTTTAAATAATAAACTGAAAATAAAAACACACACACACAAAAAAGGCTGGGCATGGTCCAGAACTTTGGGAGGCCAAAGCAGGTGGATCACGTGAGTCCATGAGTTCGAGACCAGCCTGGGCAACATGGTGAAACCCCATCTCTTAAATAAATAAATAAATAAATAGTGAAAAAAGAAAAACCTGTTAAATAACTTTGTGCTCCCAAGTCCATTTGTCATTTTATTCCTGCACTATGATGGACTTACGGAAATAGCAAATAAGGTAGAACACTCTGAGTTTGCTGGAACAGTCCCCTGGCCATCCATATTAAAAAAAAAAAATCCTTCCTATTAAATGATGCTAATGTTGCTGATTTATTCTTCCTTAAATCAGAAGCCCAGTAGTTAAAGGGCTAATGCATTAACCTGTCTGCCTGGTACCATCACAAAACTGTAACTGTTTCAATTAGTAGGACTCTGTTAAATATTAATGTAATATGATAGAACCCATAAATATTTACTAGACCAATTAATTATTAAAAAATGGCAAACCTCAGCATGAAATTCAGGCCATCATTTATTACAAAAACAGAGCAATGGGAGAGTGTATTGTGTAACATTTATACTGTTTGTGGCCTAAAGTACTTTGTACTTTTTCCATGTAGCTCAGAATATTAAGCAATTTTTAAAAGGCTGCTTCCTTGGGTCAGTGTGATGTGCTTGAGTTCTGGGAATGCAGCACAATGCAGTTTAAAAATAATAAAATCGACCAATGCTTCCTGTCTCTGTAGTTGGCCACTGTGGGGTCAGTGTTTACTGAACTTTGCTCACTGTTCTAATGAGCTAAACTTGATATTTTTAATGGAATGTCTTGTTTGTATCAGTCCTCACTCCACCTTATGAAAGAACTGTGGAGAAGCTTACAGAAAACTCTTGGTGTGTTATCTTTCATTCAGAAAGTGCTTCTCCAGGAAATGTCCGGAGAGCGAGATTTTGAAGCTGGACAGCTGTGGTTGGACCCTGAGCATCACCACTTGTTGGCTGTGTGGATTAGGTCCTCCCAGTCCTATCCTTTCCAGCTGTTGAGAAACAAAGTTTTTATAAATCACGATCACTAGATTTTTCAGTTCCCAGAACCTGAGTTTGGATGGGTTAGGATTTGAGATAGTATGTCTCTTTTCTGGTGTAAGAACAGCAGTCTCTACCAGGCTTCAGGGATTTCTTGAAGTAGCAATAATGATAACAATCTGTAAAAATAACAGCAAGAATCATGGCTTGCTGCCATTGAACACTTACTAGTGTTCAATGCAGGCAGCGTGGCACACACTTTACATGCATTATCTCATTTAATTCTAGTTCCCTTTGAGACTGTGGGTCACAACCCATTATTAGGTTCTGATATCAGTGTAGTGGGTCCTGACCAACATTTTTTTTTAAAACAAGAATAGGATGCAACAAAAGATATCAGAATAAACTATACGTAGAAGAGTTAAGAATTGTCTTGCAAAACTTGTGCTTGTTATATGTGACATGTACACATGAGAGAGTATTAGGAAACAATGTAAAATGTAATTTTTACTGTTGGTCATGGTGGAAAATGTTTGATAGCCATTGAGGCTGGTAGTGTTTTGATTCTTCTTTTTCAGATGAGGAAACTGAGATTCAGAGAAAGTGAGTAACTTGCTCTTGAGGCTGCATAGCCAGCATGTGGCCAAGTGAGGACTTACACTCTGGCTGGCTGTCAAAAGTCCATGAATATCAGCCATCTACACAACCCTGTTGCCTTGTTAAAGCCATTTTCGGGTCATCTGACAAACCTGTATTGGGCCCCAGTCACTGTGGGTGGGCTGGAGGTCATCAGTATCAAGGATTGCCCCCTGAAAGAAGCAGGACAACTGTGCTCAGTAAAAAATGGAAAGGAAGAACAGGCATTAGCTTTGGCATAATGAAGATTACCCTGAATTTCAAGTTCATTAACTCTGTTAGAAGCAAGCTGAAAGCATCTGAAAGTCATTTTTCTTTGCTCCCTTAAGCTACACCCACTGTCCAACCAATCCATTGAAATGAACCTGGTACCTTGGTTAGAAATGTGGAGATTGCTCGCCTTCTGCGACGCTCTTGCTGGGAACTGCGCTTCGGAGCTGTTCCTATTCGGCCATCTTGGCAGAAATCCCCCCATTTTTCTTTCTTAATCAATGAAAAGAGTCAAGCAGGGTTTTGGCGATGCATGTGGCAGACTGCAGGGGTATTCCCTTGTCCCCTCCCTGCGGGCCTTTGCGGCATGCCTTTCAAGGTAAATGTTCTGTGCTCTCATCTGGGGAGCTTCTGACATGCATATATTGTGAGGGGACTCCAGCAAGAGTCTTGGATAGGTTTGCCTTGATTAAGAAAAGCCCAAATGGTTAAAAGAGGAGGCTAGGGATCAGGAGTGGATGGAGTAGGAATACATTCACATCGCTGAAGAATTTGCCAACAGAACTGCTTTATTTAAGGAGACCTCCTTCTACATTTGCTTTTTTTTTATTACACCTGTGTCATTTGAAATATTTTCCAGAGGGACTTTTAGGGGTTGGGCAAGAGGGAGGGGAAGATGGCACACCCAAGTACCCCAGGGCTTCAGCTTCTTTCATAAGTAGGAGAAGGAGGAGATGCCTCTGCGGGGTTCCTTTCGCACAGCCTCACGCAGCTTTCTTCATCACTACACCCAGTGAGTAAGCAAGGCACCCCTGGAAAGCCCGCCGCTAGGGTGGTCAGTGGAAGACCGTGTAAGAGGAGATCAGCAGTGAGATCTGCCCGGTCCGGTGGGTCCGGTGGGTCCCACTCTGGCTGCACATCGGACCACCGGACAGCCTTTAACAACACTGGTGGCCTGGTGCGGTGTCTCACGCCTGTAATCCCAGCACTTTAGGAGGCCGAGGCGAACGGATCACCTGATGTCGGAAGTTCCTTGTTTCTTTCAGTTCGAAAACTCCATGGTTTTATCCCTGCACTCTGAGTAAATGTCATTGGGGCCTAGATTTCGGCAGACTGTAGAAAGGTTGATTACCAGCAGGGGGCGCACTAAGCATCTCCAGCTGATTCTGTGTTCAGGGAAGACCCTGGCATCTTTTTCTGTACCTATTTACTTATTTATTTTTTTATTTCCAACTTTTACTTTAGGTTCAGGGTTACAGATGGAGGTTTTTTATATCGGTAAATTGTGAATTGCTGGGGGTTTGGTGTACAAATTATTTTGTTAGCCAGGTAATAAGCATAGTACCCGCCAGTGTTTCTATCCTGACCCTCTTCCTACCCTCCACCCTCAAGAAGACCCCGTGTCTGCTGTTCCTTTCTTTATATCCATGTGTATTCATTTTTGGCCTCCACTTTTAAGTGAGGGCATGTGGTTTTTGGTTTTCTGTTCCTGCAGTAATTCTCTTAGAATAATGCCTCCAACTCTGTTGCTGCAAAGGACATAAATCTTATTTTTATTATGGCTGCATAGTATTCCATGGTTTATGCATACCACATTTTCTTTATCCAGTCCACTGTTGATAAGTATCTAGGTTGACTCCATGTCATTGCTGTTGTGAATAGTGCTGTGACGAACATATGCATGCATGTGTCTTTGTGGTAGAATGATTTATATTCCTTTGGGTATATACCCAGTAATGGGACTGCTGGGTTGAATAATGGTTCTATTTTAAGTTCTTTGAGAAATCTCCAGATTGCTTTTCACGGTGGTGGAACCAATTTACATTCCCACCAACATTATATAAATGTTCCCTTTTCTCCACAGCCTCACCAGCACCTGTTATTTTTTTCCTTTTTAGTAATAGCCGTTCTGACTGGTGTGAGATGGCCGCTCACTGTGGTTTTGATCTGCGTTTCCCTAGTGATCAGTAATATTTAACATTTTTTCATATGCTTGTTGGTCATGTCTGTCTTCCTTTGAGAAGACACTGGAACTTGCCGAATAGTGTATTTTGCTGTTATGAATGTCTAGTAGAATATAATGGAAATTTTAATTTCATGCATTATTAAATTTATTTTAATAGTATAACATTTATCACTTTTAATAACTGAATTAGTAATTGCCTTTAAATTTAATTAGCATAGTATTTTTTTTTTGCTGCAAATAATGCTTTACACCAAAATGTTGACAGTGATCGGATCAGTGTGAGAATATATATGATTATATGTGGTGATTAATATTTTAGGAAGTAACTAGACCTGGCATTTTGGGGTGCTGCAGACGATTCTTACGAATCCAGACAATTTTCTAAACGGGGCCTTGCAGTGAGAATAGATGACTAATTGAATTTGTCAGACTCTCTGCTTTCTATCATAATAACGACTCAGAATTGACACAGTTATGTGGCTTGGAAATCTTAAATTCATCAACACTCATTAAAATTGAATGGAAGATACTTGGAGAGCCTGGGTCCGTTCAGCACAGGGCACCTGGGTCGGCTCCCATTTCTGTGTCCGCAGCGCCCTCGTGTGGTGAAATGCGCCCAGTTTTCCTGGCTGCCTTTCAGGCCAGGGGTACCCATTGGTCCTCACTTCCCAGTACAGGAGCTGCCGTCCTGGGTCACACCCCACCGGAGGTCACGATCTACCAGGAGGCTAGATCCCCGCTCTGGTTGTCTTGTAGTTTTGCGCAATAAATTACCGACTAGTAGTGCTGGTAATAAGTCCTGAGTAGGACCTGGTGATTCCATTGCTTACACATGATGTGTACACACAGTTATCCTCAACCGGTTGGTTGGAACGTGGCGTTTATTTCCACAAAGCAGCAGTTTCCTGGAGGATGGTTTAGAACCCAGCGCATCCGTGGAGACCTCCTTACTTCAATCTGTAGCTGTGGTCATGCCCAGTAGGAAATTTCTGAGTTTTGAAGACTCGGTCAGGTACAGGTTAGGTCATCAGCGGCAGAGGGGGAAACGTTATGGGGTTAGTCCCCACCCCGTGCCCCGCCCTGCCTGCTGCAAAGACTCCAGATCTCTCATGCCTCCTGCCCAAGCAAAGCAGCCAGATGAGTAGGAATATGTTTCTTTGTTTCCTAACTCGTGAAGATTTTGTCTCCAAATTCCTTAGACTCACAGTCTATGTTGTTGATTTACAGAGGCTGTAGTGAGGCCCCATACTCCAATGCCTCCCACCTTGAGACCTGGACAGAGGATTGCCCTGTGAAATTCAAACCTTAAATCAGTAGGTATCAGCAGAGACAAGCATGGTGCCTTAAAGATAAAGAACACAGATGGCCTCCGTATTCATGGAGAGGCCTGCAACCTTTATGTAGCTCTACATACACCTGCTCCTGTGTGGAGATGCTTCTTGACTTACCGTGGGGTTACTTCCCAATAAACGCATCACCAAGTCAAAAAGTTGTCATCTGTCTGGATATATGTATTAGTCTGTTCTCACATTGCTATAAAGAAATACCTGAGACTGGATAGTTTATGAAGAAAAGAGGTTTAGACCAGGCATGGTGGCCTATAATCCCAGTAGTTTGGGAGGCCAAGGTGGGCAAATCACCTGAGGTCAGGAGTTCGAGACCAGCCTGCCCAACATGGCGAAACCCTATCTGTAATAAAAATGTGAAAATAAGCTGAGTGTGGTAGCATGTGCCTGTAATCCCAGCCACTCAGGAGGCTGAGGCAGGAGAATCGCTTGAACCTGGGAGGTGGAGGTTGTGGTTACAGTGAGCCGAGCTAGTGCCACTGCTCTCCAGCCTGGGCAACAGAGTGAGACTCTGCCTCAAAAAAAAAGAAAAAAAAAACGGAAAGAGGTTTAATTGGCTCATGGTTCTGCAGGCTGTATGGGATGCGCAGTGGCTTCTGCTTCTGGGAGGCCTCAGGAAGCTTCCAATCCAGCTTCCTACAGGGAAGAAGCAGGAGCAGGAACGCAAAGGGGAAGTGCCAGACACTTTTAAGCAACCAGATCTCGCGAGAACTCACTCACTATCCTGAGAACAGCACCAAGGTGATGGCGCTAAACCATTCATGAAAGATCCACCCCCATGATTCAATTCCCTGCGCCAGGCCCCACCTCCAACAGTGGAGATTACAATCCAGCATGAGATTTGGTGGGGACACAGATCCAAACCGTAGCATGTATCATATTATATATGTATGTGTAATACTGAAGGAGTTAAGATCACATGGCCCCAAGATATGCTGCTCCAGCATACTGACTTTTTTGAGTTAAGGACACTTGAAAAACAGCAGGTGCCAGAAAATCATGCTGCCCTTCCTTCTGTTTCTTAAAAGCAGGAGATGCCATTCCTGTGTGAAAGATGTCTCCCAATACCAGGAGAAAAGTGTCATGCTTATCATCAAGGACAGAAAGTTGAGGCTGAGGGAAATCTGTAGAAACCCTGTTAAACCAACCCTCACCTTCCCTGCTACTCTCCACCCAGTTAAGTACCCCAGCCCACCACATCTTTGCCCAATTCTGTATATAAATGTAAGTGTTCAACTCTAATTGCATCTTCATTTTGTCGTGGAGTTTCCTATGCCATGTAAAAGTAGATTAAATAAATATGTATGCATTTTTCCTGTTGATCTATCTTATGTCAATTTAATTCTCAGGCCCAGCGGAAAAACCCTAAGAGGGGAGAGGTGATATTTTGCCTCCCTATAATAGAATCCATATAACCACCTTATATATGTGTATATGTATATGAATGTGTGTGTATATATAAAAACAAATCATATATAATACAATCTATACATCCCTCATGTTTCTGTATATGCGTGTGTGCACATATAAATCTGTATACATATGGTTAAAAGCTGGGTGGTTCAAAGTCCTACCTTCAGAATCAGAAAGATTTCAAACCCAGCTTTCCTACATCCTCCTGGTGTGAGTCTGGGACAATTTCATGTCTCTCTAGTCCTCCATTTCTTTGGGTAAAATGGGGCTCTTGATAGTGCCTCCCTCAGAGTTGTGAGGATTGAGTGCAGCCATGAGGCAAGCGCTAGTGGTGCCCGTGTTCGGAGTGGGAAGGCAAGGACAGTCAGTGGCGGTGGGATCAGGACCCCGTTGGCAGGCTGCCTGTCTGTGGAGGTTGCAGTACTGAATGTGTGGATCATGACTGCCTTCTCTTGGGTGATGTCCCCACTCTTCAACGAACCCTCATATTGTAACTTGGCCTCCATCTCAACTTAGCTATGAGGAAAGCGTGGGCTTGTCTTGCAAGTTACACATTTCTCATTGTATATCGACATACATATTGGCCTTCCTGCTAATTTATGACTCACATGGCAAACTGCGCCCCAGAGATCTGTCATCCCTGCGATGATGGAATCGGGTTTTGAGACAGGGTGTCAAGACATGGACCTGAGCTTGCCAGCATGCTGCCTCCCTTTGGGTCCTTTGGGAGATATTTCTTAATGTCACTTTGTGCTGCATTCTTCTGCTTGTAATAATTTCATACTTGATATGGGTCAAAGAGTAAATGAACTCAAAGACTAATGAAGCCTCCATTTAAAAGATAACTTTCTCTTTTCTCCTAGGATACCTGGCATGAACTCCTAATTGGTAGTGTGGAAATAAAAAGGGTAATGGCGTGCGCCAGGTAAGGACCTTCTAGACCCTAGGACTGCGGCACGGCCCGCCCACTGGCTCCTAACCACCACCTGACCCCTGGTTATTGCCTCACAGGTGTATTTTGACTACGGTGGACCCAGACACTGGAATCATAGACAGGAAAGAGCCGCTGGACACCCTCAAGAGGTAGAATGCCAAAGCGGCCAGTGTATTTTAAATATTATCTCCACCCCAGAACTACCTATGGGTTTAGGTGGTAGGTCTGCTTTAAGGAAGATATAAGCTTTCTCTCCAGAGAACCTTCCACTCTGTCTTCTGACCGATTTGTGTCAATTGGTTAATGGGAGCACTGTTCTTCTTCTCTTTTTCTGGATGGACTCTCTAGTGGTTTGCATAAACTTTTTTTTTTTTTGAGAGGAGTCTTATTCTCTCCCCCAGGCTGGAGTGCAGTGGCATGATCTTGGCTCACTGCAACCTCCACTTTCTGGGTTCCAGCAATTCTCCTGCCCCAGCCTCCTGAGTAGCTGGGACTACAGGTGTGTGCCACTATGCCTGGCTGATTATTGTATTTTTAGTAGAGACAGGGTTTCACCATGTTGGCCAGGCTGGTCTCAAACTCCTGGCCTCAATGATTCGCCTGCCTTGGCCTCCCAACAGGCTGAGATTACAGGCATGAGCCACCACTCCCACCCTTGATGAACTTTGAATTGCATAATGCTACATTTTGAAATTTTAATATTTCTCATATCAATTTTTAATAATATTTATATGTGCCTTTCCAGATTTAGGCCTCAAACACTTTAATCATGTTTATTGCAACTCAAATTCTTTTATTAGAATTGATATCAAGGAATATGAGAATAACTGAAATTACATAGTAAAATATCAGAAAAAAATGAAGGCGATGAGTTGTTAGAGTTTGTTTACCCGGGAGCTTCTTTTATGCTACAATTTCTCTTTTGTTTTGTTATTTAAAGAAGTTTGGCTGACTTTAGTTCCCAACGTAGGGAGTGTTTTTAGGCAGAACATTCTCTGGAGCTGTATTCTAGTTTGTTTCTCTTTCCTCTGTTTTGTGGTTTGTTTCCAATGGGTTTAGCTTAGAGAAGAGGTTATTTCATGTCACCTTCAGACTTGCAAATCTATTTTGTTTCTGGTTTTTAAGATGTAGTGATAATTATTTAAGATGCCATGACAGTTATTGTTTTCTTTAGACAGGACAGTGGAGAAACTTCTGCAATAGTCCAGGCCCACTTGCCACCTGCATGTCTGTCTGAAGCTTTGTTCACTGGTGAACCCCAGCTTTGGGCTGATAAACCTGGAGGGGGTTGAAAGCATGGCGCTTAAATGCACTAAACAAAATGTTTGCAGAGTTCAGGGCCATTCCGTTTTGAGCTTTCATGGGCATTTGTTTCAATGAGTTGTTAAGTTGAAGGTACCCATATAGACAAAGTATTTATTTTATACTTACACATACGTTTCTTCCTTCTGGTCTTAAACTGAAGCCATGGAGAAATTGTTTAGACTTTTAGAATACTTCTAGAAAAGCTAGAAGTTACTCGCAGTTTGACTAATTGTCCACAGCTTCTCTGTCAACATTTTAGAAAATTCCTGCTGTGTATTTGTAAATAACCTGGATGGCAAGCTTGAGTTCTATTGAGAATACTTCATTATTTCCTTTTTGTGTCTGATGATTGAATTGTTGCTTGTTTCAGCTACCGCCTGTGTGATCCTTCCGAGAAGGCACTATACAAGTCGTCTCCACTTTTTGGGGCCTATTATTCAGTGGCAAAAATTGGAAGTCTGAGAGTTGGTGACCCTGTGTATCAGATGGTGTAGTGACGGATGCACGAGGCTGATATGGTAAAGGGTCAGCTTTGCTTTTGAATACACTGCCTTCAAGCCATTGCTGCATTTTCTTGTGTTAATTTTTTTTTATGTTATGCTGCTTTAATTATTAAGAGAATGAGCAGTTTTGTATTCTGATCTTTGGAGTCGGAAAATGCCCTTAAATTCCATTCCCCGCAGTCATTTGTGTACTCATACGCCAGCCTTCTCCATCCTCATTTCCAATTCAGTGATAAATGGTGATGGAAGAGCCTCAGCAGAAAGACAGGTATATGCTCACAGCTCATTACAGAATAGTATTAAGGAATAGGGAAAGGAAGGGTGAGTGATTCTCAAGAGTAATGTATTTATTTTTTCTGTCTCAGATAGAAGGGGAAATATTTAAATTATTCAATATCAACTTGGGGAAAATGTTTAAATTGGATGCTTTTTGTCAATGTATTTTTAAAGTATGATTGAAGTTCAAAAAAAAAAAAAAATCCATGCATCAAGGTGATTCCTGAATCATGAGTTAGGAAATAATGTTCTCATGTTGATTTCATTGTGCCCAATACAGCCCTGACTCCTGGAGGTAAAAACCTAACTCCCAAATTAAAGGAATGAGAAAGTCAGTCAGAAGACCTCAAGTTGGAGATTTTAAGCAAATCATCTCATAAAATCCATGACCCAGTTCTTAAAGTCACCTCATCTCCAAAACCCTTGACCATCCTTCTCTCTGATTCTGCCCTGAGCTTCTCATGTGTGTTACTTGCCTTTGAAGTCTTTACACCCACAACCTGACTGTCCTTAAGGACAATGTAACATAGTGGCTTAGCAGGTCTAGATCTAGCATTAGATAGACGTGGGTTTGTAATCCAAGCATCTTCCTAACTTGGTTGAAATGTTTAACTTCTCTTAAAGTCTCAGTACTCTTATCTGCAAAGTGAGAACGGTGGTACTTACCAAAACAACCAATAAATGTTATCTTGAGTATTAATTCACATAAAGTTGCAGCACTGCAATACAAATCAAGTACTCAGTAAATATTAGCTAGCGTTTTTATTGCCATCATTCCATCATGATCCAGTCTTAGGTTCTATAGTAGGTATAAAGATGACATAGGCTTTGCCCTAGAGGTGGGCAAAAAGGAAATACATTTCTATTGACTTCTATTATGACTAGGCATTTGCATAACCATAGCCATATTTCATCAGGTCTGAGATCCTATTCTAACATCTCTAATATCTGTCAGCTTCTTATAACATTCAGGATGCCTTTTGAAAAATATCAGTGATGCATAAAATAATGATGCATCTTATGATTACTGTATCTTGGATTTGATGGAATACAATAAGTATTAAAACTAGAGAGGAAATTGTGAAACTCCTAAGTGCCTGCCATTTCAAAAAGCCCCATCTGGGGATAGTGGACCCAAGCCTGAGCCATCTAGCTTCAGTGAAACGGATCCTGTATCCTGCTGTTCCAGCCATGACTGACTGGGCCTGGATCAGTGTGTGAGCCAAGGGCTTTCACCTGTTCTCTGCATCTGTGGGGGCCCAATGGTTGTGAGATACCTTAATGATGGAGGGTTTTCATATCACTTGGTCACAAACTCACCCAATCAGATCCTATTGTGCCATGGATGGAGGCAAGGAACATCTGTGGTTCACTCAGTCTCAATTTCCAGTTGTCTCTGCTCCCCAGAAGGCCTTGTGTAGTCTTTCTCTATGCGAGGATCTCTGTGAGATAGATATGATAATAGGCATTTTATGGATGAGAAACAAAAGCTCAGATAGGTTAGCTGACGGAAGCCCATGGAGCTGAAGCGATTTAGAAGTAATGGGCCATGTTTTCTGCACAGCATTGTCCCATACATTTAGATGTGTAACCTCAATAAGTGACTGTTTTGTGGGAGTTTGAATTATTTATGAATGGTAGGATAAATCACCAAATAACCAGAGATTCTTATTATTTATTCAGGTTTCAGCAACCAGGAGGGATTGACTGGGATCTTAACAACAGTGGCAACAATACACCAACAAATCCTTATTATCCAGCCTTCAACTATCTTTACCCTGGAGAGGAATCTTGATTTTTGACTTTTCAAAGTTGTATATGCTCCAGGTTAATGCAAGGAAAGTATTAGAGGTGGGAATATGAAGGTATATATGTAAGTTTTAGGTATTGAAGGCTTCAAAAATAGTTAACATCATCAAAAAACTATTTTGGGTGTTATCATGGCTATTATGCTTTTTTATTTCTTGACTTTAATATTGATGAATAAAGCAAGTTTAATGAATCAACTAAAAACCTGCAAAAAATATTTTTAAAATATACACCTTTTATTACCTGTCAGTCTATCTTTTAGGAGAAATAGGAAGCAACAGATCACAGTGTCTTGATGAGTAGGACACATATTACCACACTCACAAATGCCTAATGTTGGTCTTTACATGGCTATGGAGTCCCACTGACTTTTCACTCATGTGCCTTTTACTCTAGCATTATGGAATCAGGGCTGTGCTTGACTATGGAAATTATCTTACAGACTTTGCTTTACACTTTTGTCTATTACATCTTTATTAAGCCATATAAAAGTAATCTGTGTGAAATTGCCAGATATACCACCTGGAATTCCAAGTAAGATAAAGGAGAGGATGACATTTAAAAGAGAATGGAATTTTTGAAAGTAGGAGTGGGAGGAAGACAGCATGAACATATTTTTTTCAGTGCAAATAATTTTTTTGTAACAAAGAAACAAACTATTTTGGTATGATCTTGAGCAAAATATACTCACTGAAGTAGTCTATAGATGAATTCACCTACTTACAATTTTGTGGTTTCTTTGTAAACAATAAATGTGAATTGCAATCCTGCTTTATCTTTGGTATTTGTGAGTCTTCTTCCTGGGTTTTTCTCTTTATATTAGAACTTGAATCACTGCAATTTATTTTTCCGTATCCTTTCTGATTGCCTCCAGAGACACAGTCTGACTCCACAAACACTGGCTTCTGTCATTGACAGGGGTGAGGGCGTCGTGAACTGCGGGCACACAACTGGCCTGTCTGCGGCAGGATGACCAGTGTCTACAAGGGACCTTCCTAGTGGTCAGTGAGGAGCGACTGTTCCCTCCATTTTCCTTTGCTGGGTTCTGGGACTGAAATTCACCACCACTCTCCACACCCTGTGAGGTAAAAGTGGTAAGTGAGCTGTAGCCCTGGGTAAATTCTGGAAGTGACGAAATTGAAAAATTGGAACTTTAAAGTCAACCATTAAAATAGGGAAGCCATTTTCCTCTTAGATTTTCAAAGAGAAAATCAGGAGGGAGATAAACAGAAATGCACAACATTTGGTGCCCCGGAGCTGCCTTTCTGCCGGAGAATCATGTCCCTTGTCCTGCTGAGCTGTGTCCTTCACAGAGAGGGTGTGACCTGGAGTTGGTAGAGAATAGAGCAGAAAAACAGGACAGATAACTATTCAGGCCAATAACGACAGAACCTCCTTGAGCACTGAACCGGTCTGCGGTGAGTTGTCAGCTGGAGGAAGAGTATTGTTCTTTTCTCTTAGCAAACTCTCGCTTCTCTCATCCAAGGCACCCTTGCCCTGCATGGACAATTCTGGCTGAGTCTTGAAATGTACACTCCTGGCTCAGGGGCCATGGCGGAGCTGGGATGACACAGAATCCCCTTGACTAAACTTGGGTCTGATCTGAGCCCTCTTCTGCACGAGGCCTTGAACTTGCCACCCTATTCCCTGCAGAGCTCAGGTTTAGCCAGAATCCTGCTTAGTCAGTTTCAAGAGTATTCTCCCATCCTTAATATCTGATCACCCTTGATGTCCACTCAGATTCCTCATCTGTCACTTTCAGTGTGTAAGTCCTTCCCTTGTTCAGTAGAATCCCTGTTAAGTGATTTTATCAAGAATCCTCTACACTTGATGTCTCCTCAGTGATTTTCCATTCACTAACCCGAGGAACTTTGTTCCTTGGCTACAAATCCCTAGCTATCTTTGCTGTAATACAGAGTTGAGCCCAATCTCTTTCCCCTGTTGTGATGCCCCTGTTGCAATAACCTTGAATAGTCTTTCTTGTCTTTTTAACAAGCGTCTGAGTTAATTTTTTTCTTTAATAGCTTGGTACATCAAACAGGAGCCTGACTCCTAAACCACCCTGTTCGGGGTAGGCTGACGTTGTTTGGAATATAACCTGATTTGGAAATGACAAGTGACTGAGGTGCATGCCTGCAGGACCAAGTGACATTCCCTCCTGGTGGAAACAGCTGGGGACCTTGTGCAGTGCTAACCTTCTGAGCCAAGGCCCTTGCCAAAGCAGCTCTAGTTCGAGCCTCCTCTTGGCAGGCGTCGAGCAGCCCCGGCCACGTAGGAGGCGCTCTCAGACTCCCATTGCCTCTCCGACCTGCTGCAGGAGAACTCTGGCCTCCGCTTGCTGGCGGGAGGGCCTGGTAGCATCCTCCTCCTTCAGACTCCCACTCTCTGGACGCTCCCTAGCTCCTGGGCAGCTTGTGGGGACGGCAGCTGCAGCAGAGAGCTGGACACTGCACAAGCGGGGCCAACCTGCTCCCCAATATTTCCAGGAGAGGCTGCTGCCCGCTGCCTGATTTCTAATTTCGAAATGACGCTTTGTCCTGCAAATGTTGTCTATTGTCTATTTAAGGTCAAAGAGTCCCATAAATACATGGATAAATAATTGGTCACTTGCAGCGATCGTGAGGGAGGGCACAGCGCCCTGCAGCTGCAGGCGACGAAAGGTGGCAGAGCAGTGGGGTGCAGACCACGTGGAAGCTGAGCCACCGCCTCCCACGGCCTGCGCCGCCCCCCAGAAGGACGCAGTGCTCTGATTGGCCCGGAAGGGTTCAGGAGCTGCCCACCCTTTGGGCTTGGGGCCAAGGGCCAAACGTTCCCCCAGCGGCCTGGGGCTACCAGTGCGCTCCAGCCCTGCCGCCGCCACCTCACGGAGCAGCCAGCCATGGGCGCCACCGGCTCCTCCGCGCTGGCCCGCTTTGTCCTCCTCACGCAGCCCCAGCCCGGGTGGCTCCGGGTCGCCGCGCTGGGACTGGCCGCCATGGCCCTGGGGGCTGTCGCCTGGTGCCGCGCTTGGCCCAGGCGGCGCTGGCGGCGGCTGCAGCAGGTGGGCACCGTGGCGCAGCTCTGGATCTACCCGGTGAAATCCTGCAAGGGGGTGCGGGTGAGCGAGGCGGAGTGCACCGCCCTGGGGCTGCGCAGCGGCAACCTGCGGGACAGGTACTGCCGAGCGGGGAGGGGACGGCGCCGGCTCGGCTCGGGTACCGGGGTGAGAAGGGAAGAGCGCAGGGGAGGTCTGCAGAGTCTGCTGACAACTCCTTCCTCCCATTACAAAGAAACTGCAAGCCGGGTGAGACAAGGCCAGAGAGAAAAAGGAACCCTCATTCCCTACATCAGACCCCGGGGCTCTGGGACTCGGAGCGCGTGGACCCGCTTTCCTGGAGTGGGCGGATTTCCACCTCCCACTGGCTCTTTGGCGTCATGTGCTCCTGCTGAGGTGTGGTGTCGCTCCCAGGTGTCTGCCAGTGAGCAAAGTTTATTAATCTCCATGCAGCGGTGGCGGCCAGTTTAAAGGGATTGGTTCCTGGTCGTTTTATTTCGAGTGACTTTCTTGAGATCTTGGGTAAAGCTCTACGGAGTCCTCATTATAGTAATGACAGCGGTTGAACGAATACCTTCTTGCAGCATAAAAGGTGCTATTGGCCGGGAGCGGTGGCTCACGCCTATAATCCCAGGACTTTGGGAGGCCGAGGCGGGTGGATCACGAGATCAGGAGTTCGAGACCAGCCTGACCAATATGGTGAAACCCCGTCTCTACTAAAAAAAAAATACAAAAATTAGCCGGGTGTGGTGGCGCGCACCTGTCGTCCCAGTTATTCGGGAGACTGAGGCAGGAGAAGCTCTTGAACCCGGGAGGCGAAGGTTGCAGTGAGCTGAGATCGCGCCACTGCACTCCAGCCTAGGTGACATAGAGACTCCGTCTCAAAAAATAAAATAAAATATAAAATAGAAATAAAATAAGTAGGGGGCCATTGCAAATGCCATTTTCCTCAATTCTCTCAATCCACTCCTGTGGATAAAGAAACTGAGTTCAGAGCCACACAGCAGCTGGACCCGGACTCTTACTTTCTTTAGCACACTAGGACGTTGTGAAGAGTGATTTTGTTAATGTCCTGTCTGGGTTCTGAAAGCTGTGTAAATTCCTGGGGTTCAGCGAAGGTTTCAAAACCCGGGAGCCAGCGGCTTTGTCCTCTTTGGGGTCTGGCTTCAGACCAGTTCCGGGACTTATGGTGAGGCTACACTTGAAACTCTTTTCCAGAGCAGCCCTCACAGCTCAGCAAGTAACACAGGACTGATGGGAACTGTTATCTTTCTCCTACCAGCTCCCCAGAGAGAGAGAGAGAGCAATTCATGACATAGTTGAAAGGTGATAGATGTATGCATCTTTGCTTCAGGAAGGAAGCCAAGAATCCAAAATATTCCATGTTTTCTATAGAAGGCTCTGAAAAGTGATAGAATTTACTGAATTCGTTTTTGTAGGCCCCAGAGGCAAAGGGCACTGGCATTTTACTACATAGATTAAAAAAGCAGTTTCTGAGCTCATATTACAATAGATGGTAAGAAGAGCTGGCCTTTGTAACAGACACTATGATAAATGCTTTATCTTCATCATCACACACTCCCAAAATGTGTGATAAAGAGAAGCCAACACTGGCTTCCAGTCCTGGTGATAACCGACTAAACAGAGGTTGTGACAATGCCAGGGAGCATAGAGGACGCAGTGCTGGAAGCTGGCCGGGGCCGTCAGGGACAACTTCAGAGAGGAAGTAACAGCTTGAGCTAAAAACAGGAAAATGATTCAGAACTTACTGGGTAAGTTAGCAGAAGAACTTTCTAGAGAGGGAATAAGCTGAGCAAAGGTACTTGGCTTGAGAGGATGGGGTATGCTGGGGGAAAGACTGGCGACTCTATGCCAGGTGGGGGTCCAATCTTTTGGCTTCCCTGGACCACATTGGAAGAAGAATTGTCTTGGGCCACACACAAAATATGCTAACAATAGCTGATGAACTAAAAAAAGAAAAATCACAAAAAAACTCATAATGTTTTAAGAAAGTTTATGGATTTATGTTGGACCACATTCAAAGCTGTCCTGTGCCACACGGGGCCCATGGGCCAAGGGTTGAACAAACTTACTCTAATATATTTACCAAAAGGAACTGGGACATAAATAGGATGAATGTTCTTTGCAGCACTGAATGTTGAATGTTCACTGTGACGTTATTCACAGTAGCCAAAAGGTGGCAACAACTCCAGTGTCCATTGATGGATGAGTGGATAAACAACATGTGCGATATACACACAATGGAATATTATTCAGCCACAAAAAGGAATGAAGTTCTGATATGTGCTGTAACATGGATGGCCCTGGAAAACATGATGCTAATTGAAATAAGTTAGACACAAAAGGACAAATAGTGCATGATTCTGATTATATGAAATGTCTAGTAGATAAATTCATAGAGACAAAGTGGATTAGATGTTACTAGGGGCTGGGGGAATGGGACAACGAGGAGTTATTGCTTAATTGGTACAGAGTTTCTGTTTGGGATGATGAAAAGGTTTTGCAAATAGTGGTGATGGTTGCACAACACTGTGACTGTACTTCTGCCACTGAATCGTACACTTCAGAAATGGTTAAAATCACGTTTAAAAAATTCCATTCTCTTGGGCTGTTTCCACATTTTAGCATTTTGAATAAAGCTGCAGTGAACACTGATACGCAAATATATGTTTGAGTTCCTGTTTTCAATGATTTTGGGTCTATACATAGGAATATGCTAGGTATTTTATGTTACATATGTTTTACTGCAATTAAAATAAATAAATATATAAAAGACTGGTCTGGGTGAAGACCTGGGGAGGTAACAATGGCTGGAGCAGCAGCTGGATCATGAAGGGCTGTGCATGCCTTGCTTAATAGTTGGTTTTATCCTGAAAGCAAGAACCATGGGGAGATTGTGAATGAGGGGGTGATAAAGTTATATTTGCATTTTAGAAAGATCTAAACTGCCATTACCAGGGAGAATATTAGAGAGAATATTTACCTGCTGGTCCCAAGGAATTAGGGGCGGGGAGGCCTCTGTGTATGTGGAAGCAAAGTCTGATATAAGGGTAGTTAGGGAAAGGGCTTATACTAAGGATATTTTTCTAGTGTAGCTGAGCAACTCAACCATGATAACCTGCTGGAAGTGATGCAAGAAATATCTTGAACGATCTAAAGTATCTGCCATATTTTTTTCTTACATCTGGGAATCTCAAAAGCACATGCTTACTTCTGTCATTGTAATCATTTGATCAGTGTGTACGGAAATGATTGAAATGCCAGTATGTTTTGCTTCCTTGGTAGCTGAGAGATAACCTACAAAAATGTGTTGTCCTTGTTCTGGAACTGGCTCTCTCTATTGCCCTTATTTCTCCATGTATATTTTTTCTAGGAACTACCTACTGGCGTACAGGTAGTTCCTAGAAAAAAACATACATGGAGAAATAAGGATAATACTGGGCCAGAAAAAAAATACTGTCTAATTTAGCAAATTACAGAATGCACAACACCAAATATTGGAACATAACAATTTAAAAGGTGGGGGCAGTGGAACTGGCAGAGCGTAAGTGGCAGTGTACGTTGCTCAGCTAAACTCCATGCTCTGTGAACTATATGAGCCACAGTCCTGCTATTTCCATTGACGAGAGCCCACTGCCTACCTGTTCTACCTGGTGCCAGGTCCTGTGTTTCCTTCTGCCCTTAAAGTCTTCCTGTAAAACTGATTCTTGTCATCTGCTTGGGGCATGTTTGATGAAAGCGATCAGGCTTTCTGGAGATTGAGATGAAAATACAATTAACATCTTTGATTTCTGTGCCATCCAGGAGCTCAAACTGTCCCGCAGATATATGTTGGATACTTAAGTGGTTATTAAACGCTTTGAAATTAAGTGTCAGACTCAGTCCTGCTGATTTGATATTTAGGACAGACGCAGACACTCAAACTCCCACACACCAGGCTTATGGGGAAGAAATCAAAGATGATATCAGTGTCTAATTGAAGCTCCCCCAGAGTCTGGCTTCCTGTCATAATGGTTCACACATATCCTGTGTTTTGAAAATGACAGGTTTTGGCTTGTGATCAACCAGGAGGGAAACATGGTTACTGCTCGCCAGGAACCTCACCTGGTCCTGATTTCCCTGACCTGTGATGATGACACCCTGACTCTCAGTGCAGCCTACACAAAGGACCTGCTACTGCCCATCAAAACGCCCACCACGAATGCAGTGCGCAAGTGCAGGTAAGGGAAGGGCAGGTCTTAGCCCTTGTGTGAATGAATAGTCATGCAATTTTGAGAAAGTGCAAACTCTAGAGGGAATCTTGAGAAACATGTCAATAATGAACCATTGATTGCATGTGCACCATATGCAGGACCAAATCCTCAACATTATGAAGATCTAAAAGAAGGAGAAAAGAAGGAAGCAGCTTCAGAAATTTGTGTTGTGGAGATGACAGACATAAAAGTGCTATGTAGAAAACCATGGGAACAAAAACATATTGACATCTCAGCTAGAGACAAATACCACCACCCAAAGATCGAGCACAAAAATGGGGTGGGAGTGGTGGGGGCGAGTGTCCTAGCAGAGGTGGAGGTTCGATCTATGTATTCTCATAGAAGTTTTCTTACTTTGCTTGGAAAAAGTGGGTACCTTCCAAATCTGAGTTAGGAAAGGAGTTGCAAATGGCTATTTAGTTCTAATGAAAGGAAGTTCCAAAATAAGAAATAGCAGCTGCAGCTAGAAGAGTGAACTGGCCAGCGGCTGCCCAGGGGTCAGTGTCAGAGTGAGGCGGGGGGTGCAACCCAGAAGCATGTTCTGTACAGAAGCCTTTCCCTCAACATCAGAAGGGCTGCAACGCAGCAGTTCTTCTAGGAAAACTAGCTTTGCCTCTAAGAAGTCATGTCTAGAGTTGATTTCTTATCTTATCATGGGAAAGTTAATGTTGGTCCAGTTATATTCTTGTTATAGTTTCTGCATATGAAATAAAAATGCAGTGTGAATGTTACATGTAGTTTATAGCCTGTCATAAAAAATAGTATCACCTCAAAAAATGCGGTCATCTGAGAAATGTCGAAAGACACTGAAAAGTTCATAAAATGTAATACTGATACAATTTCTACATTTTAAAGTTTTAAACATGATAATATACTTTTATTGAATTTGGTGGTTTTTCAGATTATAAAAGTAGTACATATTCATTGTTGAAAAATTGAGATATATCAAAAAAAAAAAAGAGAGAGCGAGAGAAAGAAACAAAAACTATCTGTGGTCAGGTGTGGTGGCTCATGCCTGTAATCCCGGCACTTTGGGAGGCCGAGACGGGTGGATCACTTGAGGTCAGGAGTTCGAGACCAGCCTGACCAATATGATGAAACCTTGTCTCTACTAAAAATACAAAAATTAGCCAGGTTTGGTGGCATGCCCCTGTAATCCCAGCTACTAGGGAGGCTGAGACAGGAGAATGCTTGAATCTGGGAGGCAGAGGTTGCAGTGAGCTGAGCTCACGCCATTGCACTCCAGCCTAGGCAACAAGAGCAAAACTCTGTCTCAAACAAACAAACAGCAAACAAACAATTGTCTGTGATAACTGTAATTAATATTGTGGCATATTTTCTTTCTGTCTCTATGCCTACTATTTTAAAACCAAATTGAAATAATACTAAAAAAGCCCCCAAAGCCTTGAATATTGTTTATATACTTAAATTGATATGTTGAGTATTTTTTCATTTTGTTAAAAAATCTTCAAGGATACCATTTTTCATGTTGGCATATTTCATTTTGTGGGTATCATCTAATGCATTTTAACCTGCCCCATGATTAAACATTTTGATTGTTTTAATTTTTTCCAGGTATGAAGAAGAATGTGATGGCTATCTTGGCATAACTCTTTGTATCATTTGTCATTTCATTAGGGAAAAAGTTCTGGCAGTGGTTTTGTTTGAAATAAGAATATGGATTCTGTAGGCTTTTGATACATCTTGCTAAATTGTTTGCAGAATGGTTTTACCAATTGCATTTTAACCATTATGTTAAAAAATATTTTGCCATTTTTATGGGCAAAAATGATAATTTCTTGTTAATTTAATTTGCGTTTTTCCCTGAATGAGGTAAGCTTTTAAATATTTCTATTGTAGTTTATATGTCACGTTTGCCCATATCCTGGTTTGTGCTTATTTGCCATGGTTAGATACTTACCCGCATTTTCCTATAGTTAATTTTTTGTTTAATTTTTCATTTATTTGAAATTGTGTGGAAATTTTCACAGTCCCATATGGGCATTTGGTCCATGCCCAAAAGACTAAACAAGCACATGCTTGGAAATTGCAAAATGAAAAGGCTTAGAATGCTACAATAGTATACAGACTCTTCAAGCAAAGATTCCAGTGATCTTCTGGATTCAAGTTTCTTTTGACAACCCAACCTATCCTCTTATGAGGAATGAGAAATTCCTAAAGATTTCTGATGAGTTCTTGGGGCTTTGGGGTCATTTTCAGAAGATCGTGATCAGCAGCGGTACACCTGTTTTCATGGTCAAAGCTGCTACTTGACCTTCTCACGAGCCTAGCCTGCTACTAATAAGATACAGAGAATTAAGGTCTTTTGCTATGGATTATTCAGGCAAACTCTCTCAAACCTCATACCACCTCAAACCATGCCTGCATTCTCTTTGTAAAAGGATCAAAAGTTATAGGAGCATTTGGACTTTTATTTTATTTTTTATTTTTTTGCTTGCACTCTTTGGGACAGTGTGCAGGTGGAGTGCTGGGGCCAAGATACAGCAGAGGCCAATTAGAACTCAAGGGTAAATGTGGGAGGAGCAGGAAGAAGACAGAACAAGAACCTCAAGTTCTGGGTGACTATGAACCTGAACCCCAGGATCTAAAAATAGAAGTTGCAATGGAAATCACTGTCAGATTAACTGGGCAGATGTTTAAATAGCCCAATATAGATGCAAATACTTTGACTTGTAAAACTAGTTGTTGCCAACTGAATCCCTAAGGAGTCAAAGCAGCCTTCCTGTCCACCTCTTTCGCTGTGTGCCCTCCCACCCTCCTGTAAAAGCAACTAAGGGAAGCCCTGGGCTGCTGAATGGCAGGTTGAGACTGAGGGTGCCTTGATGGGCTGTAAGAGTTTGACTCTGGGGAAAGGATGCTGATTTTTTTTTGCATAGGCACCAGCAAAGATGCATCTAACAAGGAGATGACCTTCAAGGCTGTCTCCATACACAGATTTTTGGTAATGCTACTATTTCACAAGACGCTTCTGAAATGAGTATTTTAGACATTAAACTGCACACACACACATAGATGCTAAGCCCCTCAAATACACTCAGTTCTAGAACTGGGGAATTTTTGGGAAAAGTAAAACAATTATTTGGAGGTAAACTCTGTGAATAAGAAGACAATCAACCTGTATAGGACCATTTTGTTTTTTTGGTTTAAAAAATGAGGTTAGGCTTAAAAGTTGTTATAAGTCGACATGATTAATATTAGCTTAGAATGGTTACTTCCCAAGGTGACTGCTCTGAAAGGTAATATCCATTTGGGTGTATGAATTTGGGTACGTTTATTTTATGCATTTTATTTATGTTTTATTTTGATCCAGAAAAGGCAGACATTCCTGGTATTTGTAAATGGTTTCATTACTCCATAGGCCTTGGGTATATATTTCAGCCCTCTGATTCTCAGGAAGTCAATTTAGAATGGGTGGGATGGCAGATGGCAGTGTGTGAAAAAGCATCAAGCTATATACTACAGAGTAAACTTTTCTACATGAGTGTATACTTCTATACAAAGTTCTAAAAAATTTATGAAAACTTTGAATACACTAATCTCACTGCTTAATGTAACCCAGACACTGTTAGTAATAATTTCTCATTTTAGAGAAAAAGCGATAAAATAAAATAATATAAAAATATATAGGATACTATACTCAATATATTTCACAATATAAAACTCCATGTATACATTACTAGTAGAGAATGGATACTTTTGTTTGATTTGATGTTTGATTTCTGGAGTAACTATATAAAGATAGCTTGAAATAACTTGGTTGGGGGACTGTCAGTCATTGCTATTACCTACTGAGCATAACCCAGTCCTAATAATTGGGGACTTCTGGATTGTTCCTAGTCCTCACAACAAAGTTGTGCTTCTATCCCCATTTTATTGATAAAGAAACTGAGTCTCAGAATAAGAAACTATCACCAAGGGCATGGAGCTAGTCATTTGTGGAAATGAAATGCCCACCCAGGTAGGTTTACTCGATGCCCTAGATTTCTCAGACTTCAGGCATTTGCATACCACGACCATGATATGGGCCAAACCACGAACCACCTGTATACTCTTATTTACTTAATATTTTTCTTTAAACTGATTCAGCTTAAAAACTTATCTTAAATACATTTATTTAAAAAGGAAACTTTATATGGCTATCTATATAATATGTCAGGTATGTGGCATATTATATGGGTATCTATATACCCAAAGTTTATGGGTATCTATATAATTTATATAGTTTTATATATAAATTTATGTGGCTACCTATAAACTTTATATGGCTACCTATATAGAAACTTTATATGGCTACCTATGTAATTTGCCAGAAGGTAACAAACACTCAATATGCTAAAACATTACTCTGCCTACAGAGGTCTCTGAACCTAACGAGTGTTCTTTCTTTGTTAAAAGAGGTGATTATCAAGTGTTGCTAAAAGATAAAGCTTTATTACCACGAAACTGAAAAGAATCACTTTCTCTCTGTGCAATTCACTGTTATTTAATGCTGTACCCAGGTGCCACCTACAGTTATGTTGAATGCCAGCAGTGGTAATGGTCCTGCACTTTGTGAAACACTGGCCTACAACATATCATTTATTTCCTCTCTATAGCTGTGAAATTCATATAACGTCAAACAGCCCTGCACACAACTATGTGCTGAAGACGGGGAACTTCAAATCCTACAAAGTAATTACTAGCAATCAAATCCAGTAGATGATTATCGTCATTATTAAGTAGACTATTACTGTTAATGTTTGTTCTATGTAACATTATTATCTGTAACATTTTAGCCTTCATAGAACATTTTCACATTGTTGCTGTTACTATACTGGCAAAGTATAGCCAGGTCTATGAATAAAGATTTCTGGTCACTATTCAGCTGGGTGAACCAGATTTTGCAGTAATTCTGAGTTTAATTAATTAATTTATTTTTGAGATGGAGTTTTGCTCTTGTTGCCTAGGCTGGAGTGTAATGGCACGATCTCGGCTCACTACAACCTCTGCCTCCCAGGTTCAAGTGATTCTCCTGCCTCAGTCTCCTGAGTAGCTGGGATTACAGGCATGTGCCACCACGCCTGGCTAATTTTGTGTCTTTAGTAGAGATGGGGTTGGGGTTTCTCCATGTTGGTCAGGCTGGTCTTGAACTCCTGACCTCAGGTGATCTGCCTGCCTTGGCCTCCCAAAGTGCTGGGATTACAGGCATGAGCTGCTGTGCTCAGCCTGTTTACTTTATAATGATACATCAGTTTTCTTCTGGAAAACTCAGTACATTTTCAAATATATTATTTCATTTCATCCTCCCTGCATTTCTTCCAGGTAGGGAGACACAGCTCTACATTACTTGATTTTTAAAATGGAGAAAGCAAAGTGTAAAGGGGTGCTTTCATTGTCATGTGGGCTTATGCAGGTTAGTAGGCAGGGCCAGGACTAAAATTACATCTTCTGGTAATTAAGAAATGACAGTAATGTCACAGCCAGGAGCAGCTTTTCTGATATATCTGGGACATGTTAGGGTGCTTGGATTTTCAGAGCCATGCCTGCCCTTTGTCCCTGCCACCCCTGCAGAGTGCACGGCCAGGAGATCGAAGGCAGGGACTGTGGCAAGGCCGCCGCCCAGTGGATAACCGGCTTCCTGAAGTCGCAGCCCTACTGCCTGGTGCACTTCGAGCCTCACATGCGACCGAGACATTGTCACCAAATAGCAGACTTGTTCCGGCTCAAAGACTGGGTGAGAGGCTCGACTGACTCCATGGGTGGAAAGCAGTTGCTCCCAGCCCAGAGGGGCACAGATGGCATCTCTGATGACCTTGGCTCTGTTTTCCGGGCAGCCCTCTGGCAGCTCAGATCATAAGCAGCAGGCAGAAATAAAGCCCTTCCCTTGGAAGCATCATTTGTTTCTTCATTTGGGGGACTCTTGAATTTTTGCCTTTGAGCATCTAGCTTCCTATTTGTGGAAGCATTCTAATGCCAGGAGGGTTTCAAAACTCTTCTGCACCAGTGTCTTTTTAAAATTATATTCTGTAATTGCGCATGGAGTCCAGAAATTTTATAGCTTGCAGTTTAGTCTCAGATTCCAGTTGTGCAAGTTGGCATGGGTATGGAGATGCACAGACTCAAATGATCAGCCTTAATGGCATAAAGCTGTAATGACTCATCATAAAAGGAGGGTTGGCAGCACCATATACTGCTTTTACCATCCGCATAAAACAAATTATGCTGTAGTCCTTGCTACTAAGGAGGCTGAGGTAGGAGGATTGCTTGAGCCCGGAGAGTTGAGGCTGCAGGGACCTGTGATGGTGCCATTGCACTATAGCCTGGGTGACAAAGAGACCCTGTCTCAAAATAAATAAATAAATGAGCAAATGCATAAATTATGGTCAACATAAATATTAATTTGTAAGTTGCATACAAATAAGTATCCATGGAATTAGTGAACATTTAAATCAAACATAATGAGGTCATCAAACTCAACTACCTTATGAAACATTTGAGAAATTGGAACATGCCTCATGGCAGCTCTAGGATTGATCCTGAGTCTTAGTTCCTTTCTTTCCACCATGCAGTTCCTGCTATCTGCAAGGCTATTTAAAGCTTCTGAGTCACTGTGACTTCTATTAAAAGAACTAGAGAAATACTCTGAAACATTTTGTGTGAGGTGGGGTGGAGTGTGCACGGTATTCCTAGGAGCTAAGCACACCTAACCACTGAAAAGTTGATGTGCCACATGTTATAACAACGTTTATTTCCTTATCAGATTGCTTACTCAGACGCCAATCCATTTATGATCCTTTCGGAGGCGTCGCTGGTGGATCTCAACTCCAGGCTAGAGAAGAAAGTTAAAGCAACCAACTTCAGGCCCAATATTGTAATTTCAGGATGCGACGTCTATGCAGAGGTAACGATATGCCCCTTTGCATCTTTCCTTGGATTTGACTTCTTTTTCAAGGTATAAGAGTCTTTGACAGTGGGTTAGATGATTCTGAAGGATGCATTATTGACTCTGGAATACATAGCAATTTGATTTTTAGATTTATTGAGCACCTAGTAAGTACAGACTTCTGTGAGTCAGAGACTGCCATCAAGGAGGCAGTTCAGGATCTGAGGCTTCTAAGAATTCTGAGTCAACAGATTCGTTGTTGAGCCGAATTTGCTTTTACAGACTACATGATCCATGTGGGTCACGGAACAAAGTGTGGGCTCCTGTCTTGTGAAAGGACGGTCTTCCTGTTTAGTAGATGGCTCCCTAGGAGAAGACAGGCATTTACTGCATGGCTGCTAGGTGGGGTGGGAGGGGTCGTTGCTCCTAAGCTTGATGGCACTGCCCCAAAACGCTAGCAGTGGCACCTCCATCTGCCCTCGATGTCTGCATGGTGACTTAGCTTGCACAGCCCTGAGGCTTGGTTTCCGGGATTCCAAGTGATTCTGGCAGCAAATTTACCTTTGTAATAAATAGCCTTGGCTGATTCTCTCCCTGGGCTCCCAGGAAGGCAGAGGTTGGTGGCCCAGAGGCTTGGTGAGTGGCCACCAGCTGTGGATGCTCAATAGAAACCCTGGCCCCTCGCTAGGAATTCAGGAGCTCTGGTTGTGCCTCGTGTTTATGTTGAGAAAAGAGAGGTCAAGGGGACAGTACAGTGATTCTTACATTTCCCCATTTCCTACGTAACAGGGAAAAATTGAGTCAAAGCAATTGAGTTTTATTTAACGTTTTATACTCAGAGGAACCAATTCTGTTCTTCACTTTTGCCATATGGAGGCAAAACTGTGCTGAAAGAGAAGCAATCTAAGAATTTGATTCCCACACTCAAACCAGAGGATGTGAAGCCTGGTCTCAGATTCTGTGCTGGCTTCTGCATGCCTTTGAGCAGCCCCACCAAGTCCCATTTTCCTTGCCTGAACAATGAGGTGACCATATTTCTTCCTAGGGTAACCTTAAGGGTCTGTTGAAGGATCAATTAGGATGACGTAATTTATGAGATGTATAAACGCAATGTCAGTTGATGGAAGATAATAAAGGTACGCCTAAATCCATCTCTAATGCTTTATATAAAATACTCATTGCTCCAGCCTCCCAAGGGTGGCGTTTCTTCTAAAGATGGCAGATAGCTTTTTAGTGTGAGGCAGGCGAACTGTGTCAGGTCCCCCACGGTCCTGGGTTGGGCGTCTTTAGGTGCTTCTTTGTGACAAGGGAGCTCTGCATGTCCTGCTCCTGGGCATGGAAAGGCACAGCTTGACTTAGACAACAGGAAAATAATCAGCGGTTGATTGCCTTTGACCATCTCCTTGATATTCATCTTCCCATCAGCTGTGGCCAGGAGAGCCCTTTCTCCTGAGAACATTCCTTCTCAGGAAAGGAGACATGAGTGGGGAGAGTTTTTAACAAATACTTGTGTTACGCTTAAGGATGTTGTCCCTTCTATGCCTCACAGCAGCCCAGCGGGGTAAAGTTATCATTTCCATCTCACAGGAGAGAAGAGAGAGGCTTGGGGAGGTGAGGGGGCCTGCCCTAGGTTATACCACAGCAAGGAGGGGCTGGGTTTTGAACCCCAACTCTACAAGGCCAGAGGAACTCTGAGAATTCTAGGGGATATGTGTGGGGCTGGGACACCTGGATTCTAATCCGCCTGCTTCAGCAAGTGACCATACAAGCCTGGACAGGTCACCGAGCCCCCCGAGGCCTCTGCTTCCTGCAGTTGTAAAACGTGAGCAATTTCAATGGGTCCCTCGCCTGATGGGAGCTGTGAGAATCAAGGTCGATGACAACGTGTGAAAAAGTCTTAGGACATTAAGTAGCACAGAGGGGTAAGGAAGAGTTTCATTCCTGGGAGCTGGGTTCAGACACCAGTTTTCTCTCCATGATCGACGTTAAGCTTTCGTTCTCCCCAGTGTGATCTGTGCACCGAGGGTCATGCTGAAGTCATTTCCACTCCAAAATTCTGTGACAGTAAGATTCACATGAGAGGAGAGGAGGAGATGGTCCCGAGTAGAACTTCAGTTCTCTGAGAGTTCTTTCAGTTGAATCTTACTCTAAAATCCTGTATCTCTCTCTATCTCTGAGTGTTTCCTAATTGAGAATATTCTGTATGTGGAGTTGGGCAGTGACACAATGGTGGCTGAGTCGGGCTGGTTTTTAGTAATTCTCTCTTCAGCTAGTGGGTTGCTGCCCCTGTGTAGGTGAGCTGTGGATAGACATGTGGGAACAAGGATTGAAGAAATGCACTTGCTTCTCCTAAGGGGCTCAGGGTGGTCAGATAGTGAACAAGCAGTCACAGCCCAGTGAGCTGTGACCAGGAGGGCGGCGAGCAGCCAGCCATGGGGGCGCAACTAGTGCCTGCGGTGTGATGTGAGCCGAAGCCTGGGGCCCCCAGGGCTCCGGGCTCAGACCCTTTCTCATCTGTCTGCACTCACTTTTCTGATCTGTTCTTTCTTTTCTTTTTTTTTAATTATCTGTTTTCAAAACCTTCTCTGCCCTGAGGACCCCAGCTATATCCTTCCACCAGAGCTTTCCCCTGCCTTCTCCATATCTCCTGTGGGTGTCAAATCCAACCTCGGGAGGGTCAGGTTTCACCCAAAGCTTGCTGTGCCGTCTTGCCCATCTCAGCACGCGGCATTCTGACTTCTGCTGGCTTGGGCTCCACACTGCGAACCACCCTTTGGTCTTCCCTTTCTCTCACATCGCCTGTTCCTACAGTTGACAAATCTTGGTGGCTGGGCCCTCCTCCCCACTCCCCTCCCTCCCTGGATGCAGTCACCACCGGTGCTGCAGCAGCCTGGTTCACTGATCTCCCTGCCCAGTCCTTGCTCCAGCCTGCCACCATCCACGGGCTGTTCTCAGCACATCTGTCAAGGTAACCCTGTTGATGTGAGTAACATCATGTGATTCTTCTGCTCAGAGCCCTCTCGGGGTTCTCCACCTTTCTTCAAGTAAAGATGGGGTCCTTATGGATGGCCTTGAGGGCCTAACATGACCTGCACCCTGCCAGCTCCTGGCTGCCAGCTTCTCCTCTCACTCCCCTCTGTGGTCTCACTCTGCCCCAGCCATGCTGCCCTCCTTTCTGTGCCTCGGCCGGGTCCTCTGCCTGGCATACCTTCCCTCACATGCCTCATGGTTCCAGTGCCTCTTTCATCCCCTGCTGCGGGCTTCGCTGACCCCACTCACCCAGCCCCCACAGCACGTCATACCCATCATACCCCCATCTAACGAGCCGTGTGCACTCAGGTATTAATGTACTGTCTGTTTCCCCTATGCTTGCAAGCTCCTTGAGGACAGGGGCTGCTGTAGCTCCAGCCCCTAGAGGAGCCCCTGGCACATAGTAGGTGCTCACTAATTTTCTGTGACATGAATGACTGGATTGGTATTGTCCAGGAGAAGGGGGAGCACTGAGGGAGGGGTGCATACACAGCCCTATGAAGGCACGAGAGAACGGCCACCTCACGGCACTGGGGCTCAGCAGAGGAGGGGAGCTGAGAGCTCAGGTATTTGGTGTCAGATTTTGAGGGGTCTGGGAAGGATTTTTGGCCAGGGAGTGACAGAATCAGATTTACATAATACACAGTTGCCTCTGACAGGAGCCTGGAGAAGGATTAGAGCAGGCAGGGCCAGCACGCAGCTGGGAGAGGAGGCTAGCATGGAGGAGGGCTGAGGGCCTGCACCGAAGCTTCTGGAAAGCACACCCACTCCTCGTCTAGGAACCTACCTTCTCAGCACTTTTCTCTGCTTCACTTAATCATCTGCACTCCTCACACTCATTTCTTACACCTCGCTTCTCCCCAAAGCCACAGTCGACACCCACCCCACCTGCCACAGTCAGTGACCTTTTCTCAGTCACCACCACCCCGCCCTGAGGACCCATGGACACTACTGACTGAAATGTTTCTCCTTTGGCTGCACGGCCCTTCCTTCTCTGCTGTTTGTCCTTACTCCTTACTTCCAAAAGTTCTAGCCTTGACCCTTTTCTCTCCCCTTCTTGGTGGTCGTTCTATCTCCTGCAGCGTCACCCTCTATCACCCGCATACGTCTCTCAAATGCCCATCCTGAACTCCCTCTGGAATGCTGGACCACAGTTCCAACTCTGTTGGTTGATGGAAACTCAGACTTCTGTACTCCCTCCCTAGCTCCTACCCTCTCACCCCACCTCCCCAAACTCATTCTTTCTTCTTTTGTTGAAACAGAGTCTCGCTCTGTCACCCACACTGGAGTGCAGTGGCATGATCTCAGCTCACTGCAACCTCCACCTCCCAGATTCAAGCAATTCTTCTTCCTCAGCCTCCTGAGTAGCTGGGACTACAGGAGTGCACCACCACGCCCAGCTAAGTTTTGTATTTTTAGTAGAGATAGAGTTTCACCATGTTGGTCAGGCTGGTCTCGAACTCCTGACCTCAGGTGATCTGTCCGCCTTGGCCACCCACAGTGCTGGGATTACAGCCCCTAAACTCCTGTTGACTTCACAGTTTCTGTCCAGGGCAGCACGTTTTTGTCTTTCATCTAGGCTCGGAGTGACAGTTGGCCCTGGCTCCTCTGCTGTCTTCCTCCCAGCCCCAGCCACGTCTGCTCCCCTTTCCATTCTCAGCCACCAGCCAGATCTGACCTTTGTTACTTCAAGTTTGGACCGCTCAGTGCTCCCTCTTGAGCGTTGCTATAGCCAAGCCTCCCAGAGCTGATCAGCGTGATCTCTCCCACTCTAAAAGTTTGTAACAACTCATCAGTGTTGCTGCCTTGCTCAGAAGCCTTTAGTGGCTCTCCATGTTGCATAGGTCCAAACTTCCCACTCAATCATTACATTCCTCTGTAACCTTGCCACACTCTGCTTTTCCGGCCTTTATTACCAACCGTATTAGTTTATTTTCATACTGCTATGAAGAAATACCCAAGACTGGGTAATTTATAAAGAAAAAGAGGTTTCATGGACTCCTAATTCCACATGGCTGGGGAGGCCTCACAATCATGGCAGAAGGTGAAGGAGGAGCAAAGGCATGTCCTACATGGTGGCAGGCAAGAGAGTGTGTGCAGGGGAACTGCCCTTTATAAAGCCATCAGATTTCATGAGACTTACTCACTATCACAAGAAAAGCACGGGCAAGACCAGCCCCCATGATTCAATTACCTCCCACTAGGTCCCTTTCAGGACACATGGGATTGTAGGAGCTACTGTTCACGATGAGATTTGGGTGGGGACACAGCCAAACCATATCACCATTGAAAGCTCCAAACTGCAAACTGGACCAAGAACCTAATAGATAGTTGCTGTTTCCTGGTCCCTGAGAATCTTCTCCAAAAGCCTGGATTAAAAGTCCCCTCCCTGGGAAGCTTGCTCTGATTGCCGGAACTCAAAGCACCCCCTCCCTTCTCTGAAGCCACACTGTGCTCTGCGCCTCTTGCACACCAGGCTTGTCCTGTTTTAACTGGTCACCTCCAGGTGCTGAAGGAAGACTTTCCTGGGCTCGGAATCACTTATGACTCAATTCCCAGTAGTTTTTAGTGGACATAGAAGGGGCTCTGGAAGTATTTCTCTAATTAATAACAACTTAATTCCCCAAGTGGAACCCTCATTTCTCTCCTTTTATACTCTTTATGTGTTTTTGTGGCCACAGTGCCCCCTTGTGAAGAAATGTTCACAGGACAAGCTGTGGCTCTGCTAATCCGCTGTGTCCAGTTTTCTGGACTGTTGAAAATAGGCACTTGAGACCGATTTTATGATTTACGACAGAACGAGACCCCTGTGGCACAAGAATAATACACACTACTGGAGTTAAAATTGAGCTTGAAACTCTGTCCCTCAGCTCACGATCAACCAAGGACAAGGCAGTTTGCTTTTTAACTCCAGGTCTTTGCCTTTGGCCGTCCTGTGGCGGGCACTTCTCTCTGAGAGTCAGGACTATAATGGAATGTCCTTTGTCTCCTCAGTGCCCTTCCTTCCGATTGCTGTCCCCTCTGCCTGGAGTCCCCTTACTCTTCTTTCATGCCTTTCAAACTCTCTGCCCTTTTAGGCTCAGCACACATCTCACCTATTCCATAAAATTTCCTCTAACCAGACCAGCCTGGAGAGCTGTGCCTCTAAATCCCCAGAGCAAGTATTGCCTGCACAGTCAAACCAACATGACGTGCTGCCTTGGAGTTCTTTTTGTGAACATTTCTGGCATTTAAAAATAGAATATTTTTAAGAATCCTAATTTTTGGTCCAGTTTGCAGTTTGGAGCTTTTGTTGGTGATATGGTTTGGCTGTGTTCCCACCCAAATCTCATCTTGAATTGTAGCTCCCATTGTAGCCCTTTGTTTTTTTGAAAGAAAGAAAAAGAGAGAAAAGGAGAAAGAAAGAGCAAAAGAAAAAAGAGAATGAAAGAGAGAAAGAAAGAGGAAGAGAGAGAGTGTAGCTCTTCTTCTATCTTAAAAATAGAAGATCTTTAGTGTTCCATGTATGGATGGCCTATCTCAGCTGCTGGATTCAGGGACGTGGTCCACTGATGTGGTTTGTTGTGGAAAGTAGGCTCCACTGACCCGACCCACAGGCAATACCTGCAGAGCTCCCCTGGCTGCAGTTATCCATAAATGCTCCAGCAAAGATCAAAGAGGAGTGAGGCTGCTGGTCCGGCTCCTGATGTGTCCATATCTGGCCAGGGGAGACGTGCGCATACGCAGGGACTTAAGGCTCTGAATCCATATAACAACTTCAGGCAGGCATGAAGGGATCTGATACAACCTGAAATAATGAGTAATCTTCCCACTTTCACCCACCCCACCCACCTTGTGCATGCCGCCCCCCACCAGGAGTCAAGTGGGATGGTCAGGGAGCCTCCCTGAGGGAGGTGAGTTTCCATGATAGTTTTGTAAGTGAGAGGAGAGAGAGCATCTCATCTCAGGGGAATGAACTGGCATATCAAAGCCAGAGAGAGGGAACATGAAGATGTGCAGGTATGGCTTGGCAGAGCAGGGCTGGGGGAGAACAGAGGGCTGCCATCGCTGATGTAGGTGACATCATTAGGTCTGAGGGCTCCTGGGAAGTCCCCATAAACGTATCAGGGCCAGGGACCAGAGGTGCTCATGGGAGTTTATGCTTTGTCTCCCAGGATTCTTGGGACGAGCTTCTTATTGGTGACGTGGAACTGAAAAGGGTGATGGCTTTTTCCAGGTAAGGCGCTTTCCTGTCCCTGTGGGGTGGGGGTGGGGACAAGATCACTCTGCTCTGTCTTCCTTATGATGCTCTTTGTGTGTGTCCAGATGCATTTTAACTACAGTGGACCCAGACACCAGTGTCATGAGCAGGAAGGAGCCGCTGGAAACACTGAAGAGGTAGGATTGGGCAGACGGGGTCTCATCCTTGGACTTAGGTGCCAGGAACAGAAGTAATATTTGTTGCTTAATGTTTATATGAGGAAGCAGTGAAAACACCACACCCGTAGTCTTGAAGCTCAAGGGGGTCCCATTAATGAGACAATTTGGGAAACATTTCCAGATGTTTTGGGTGCCAGCATGTCTGCTTAAACAAATAATTTGATTTTTCATTTAGAATTCATAATTCAAATAAATCAATTTTTAAAAATTGCTGTCATATTTGGGCAAATTTTATTATAGGTTCAGTATTAGATGATACCAAAAAATGTACTGGGTGTCCTAATGGCATTGTGGTTATATAAGAAATGTCAATATATTTTAGAGATGCTGACTGAAGTATGTGTGTAGGAGTGAAGTGATGTGGCATCTGGAACTTGCTATATATTATTTTAGCAAAAAGAAAAAAAGGATAGATGAGTATATTTTAAAAATGTGTCACAGTCTTCATAAATAGAATCTGGGTGATAATTATGTGGGGATTTATTGCACTATTCTACATTTACGTTTACTTTAAATTTTCTTAAGAAAAAATTTTAAGTGAAAGACACAGTATTGAGAATCATTTTACATTGTGTATAAAGATAGTCAAAATACCATGTTGATTTTACAAAGGTGATATAAAATAGCACAATTTACTTTTTCATTTTTGTTTATTTGATTTTACTTTTTTAAAAACACATAAATGCACATGAGTAGATAAAATACTGAAAGAATATAAAACAAAGTGTTAATGGAGGTGATCTTTTGGTACAATCATAGAATTATGGAAAAAGGTTATTCTTATATGTAGGCTCTAAACTTTCTATACTTCCTCTGCATTACTTTTGCTAAAACAGCAACAGTAACAATTTAGTATCCAAGAACTTCAGTGCTGTTATCTGACATATTTGGGACCCAGGAAGTTGCTGAAACTCTGACAATGGACTAAGGATGCTTCTCTTCATTGGTCCCTTTAGCATTGAATGCTGAGTCACAGGTGGGGTGTCAGATCTCATCTCTATAATCCCTGAGACCCTGCCTTGCCTTTGGTCCTGACTTGTCATCCCCAGGTGTAACTTGTAGAAGGGAGGGTCCTGGGAACCTTGAGGAAGGAATGCAGTTGAGATATGACTATCTTGCATGAAAACCATCATGAACGAGCACATGACAGAGAGGTTGGGCTGGGCTTTGTGGAGCAGGACTCACTCCCTGTAACATGAGGCTGCCTACCTCCCTTCCTTTCAAGTTCATGGCCTTTTTGGGGGCAAATCAGTCTTCTTTGATCAGCACTCATCCCTTCCTGACAATCCTGTTGTCCCAGATCTGGCCCCCTCTCTGGGCAAGCTGAAGCCCTGGGCTGGAGGGCTGTCATCCCAGCTGTCACCTGAGCATGAGGCTCTGTCTGGCCTGACCTCTCTGGCCAGCACCTGTAGTCCAATAGGAGATGAGCCCCAATGTAGGGGCCAGGCTGCAGCAAGGTCGGCAGGTGGCTGTCAGGGCCTAAGCCACCTGGCAGAGAGACAGTGGTCAGCAGGGAAGTCAAACAGCATTGATGGAGGGAGTTACAGAGAAGGGGTTTGTGAGACTCAAGGAATCCTGGAGGTGGATAGCGAGCGGCTTCTCTCTACCTGGCTCCGACAGCGTTGGGTGTGACTTGCATCAACATTCAAAGAGGGGGCTACAGACCAGCCTAAGGGAATTCCAACATTTTGAGGGATGTTTCTCAATCCTCAAAGCATTAACAACTTTTCTGTAAAAAGCTAATACTGTGGAACATTTAAGATTGGTATATTTCATTCCATGTAAGTTTCACCTCAAAAAAAAGACAAAAGCAAATAATGTTGTTTACTTTAGGTAATAATATTCAAGGTGAACTGTTCAGAGGTGAAACATACTGATATCTACAACTTACTTGGAAATGCAAAAAGACAATACAATAGATTGATGGATAGATACGTATGTGATAAGGAAAATATAGTCAAAGATAGGCACGGTGGCTCAAGCCTGTAATCCCAGCACTTTGAGAGGCTGAGGTGGGTGGATCACTTGACGTCAGGAGTTCGAGACCAGCCTGGCCAATATAGTGAAACCCTGTCTCTACTAAAAATACAAAAATTAGCTGGGAATTGTGGTGGGCACTGCAGTTGTAGCTACACAGGAGGCTGAGGCAGGAGAATCGCTTGAACCGGGAGGCGGCGGTTGAAGTGGGCTGAGATTGTGCCACTGCACTCCACCATGGGTGACAGAGTGAGACTCTTTCTCAAAACAAAACAAAACAAAACAAAACAGAAAGAACATATAGTCAAGTGTTAAGTGCGGAATTCAAGCAGTGGGTAAATGGGTGTTTGCTGTAAAATTATTTTACTGTTTGCCTATTTGATAATTTTCATAGTAAAATTTTGGGGGGAAATGTCAGTATGTGTGATGGAACATTGATGGGAGGAGCAGCGTTATAGTTATTCTTTGAAATGTGCTTACTCACTGTCAGAACAAACCAGAATTCAGTCTTTCTGTTTTCCGTGGCTACAGAGGCGCTACAAGGGGCAGAAGGCAGGGTGGGCCAGCAGGAAGAGCCTGGCCTGGGAGTCTGGAGACCTGGTTCTGCAGGACACCAACTGCTGTGCTCACCAGCACATCCCCTCCTGTCCCCACCCCCACTCAGGCTCTGAATGTGCTTCCCTATAAAATAAGGGAAGCAGGACAGAAATAGACGATTCTGTGTAAATCAGCCAAATGGTTTGGGGAATTGGCTGTCATCCTTTTTTGTCCATCTTGCTCTCTCTTTCCCCCAGCGTGTTGCTCGGTGTGGGGCATCTTTCTGTCTGGATCTAGAAGGTTTATGCTCTCGAAGAAACAGCCTCTGCAAAGCACTTCATGTGTTTGGGCTTGTTCTCTGAATCTTCAGCGCCCCCCCCTTCCTCCACTGGGAGCCTGTGTTTATAGAAGGAGGATAATTGACCCTAAACACAGAGTGAGGGCGGGAAGGTGGGGGGCGCAAGGAGCCAGCACACCCTCCTGATCTTCTGCAGGCTTTGTGCAACCCAACAATCTGGCCCTAATTGCTTCTAATACCCCAGGAGACAGTGCAGCTAGCCTAGGTGTCTTCTCCTATCTCTTACTGAGATTTAAACTGCCACGAATGTGTAATTTATGTTTTTCCAAAGACAGGTGGTCATAAATCGGGAAGAGAAAGTCCCGGCTGCATCCCATAAATCACGGGTAGGGAAGCAAACAGTGGTGTCCACAGCATCTCTGCTGCGGGGCAGGTTGCTCAGAGCCACGCCGCTTTCTGCCTCCAGGTACTTATGGTGCCCACGGCTGGGGTTGCTTCTGGAAGTGCTCAGCTGGGAGACCTCTCTGCCTGCCCAGCCCTGCCTGCTGATGTTAGTATCCGACAGGCAGAGCCCAGGGGACACCACAGTGCGAGAAAAAGAAATACAGAGGCAGAGGGGAGCGTTTGTAAAATACTCACAGTGGGCAGCACAGTGGAGGCCTGTCTGCTAACAGGAAAATATGAAAATGGGATTTTTCTTCTCTTTCTTAAGGGAAAGTGACGTACACACTGATCCCCATGGTTGAATGCCTGCAGCCTGCCATTGCTGCTTCCATGACCTCTTGCCCCTGATGGAAAGAATATAGCACAATTACTGCATGGGTACTCAAAACGTTTTGCTGGATGCACGAATACCGTGACAGTAATGACGTTTGCCAGCAGCCACTTGTGTCAGGCTGTGCTCTGCTGAGCTAAGCACAGAGGATATAGCAGTGGTGACTCCATGGGAGGAGATAGAGCCTCCACCCCTCTCTAGCTGTGTCACCTACTAATTGTGTGACATTGAGAAGTCGCTTAGGTTCTTCAAGTCACAGTTTCTTTATTGGTATAAACTGTACTTCTAATGCCTCTTCTGGAGACTGGAATAAGGCAAGAAATAATAGATGATAGAATACTGTACATAAGGTCAGGCGAGGTGCCTGAAGCCTCTAATCCCAGCACTTTGGGAGGCTGAGGTTGGGAGTTTGAGATCAGCCTGATCAACATGGAGAACCCGTCTCTACTAAAAATGCAAAAAAATTAGCTGGGTGTGTGCCTGTAATCCCAGCTACTCGGGAGGCTGAGGCAGGAGAATCGCTTGAACCTGGGAGTCAGAGGTTGCAGTGAGCCAAGATCTCGCCATTGCACTCCAGCCTGGGCAACAGGAGTGAAACTCAGTCTCAAAAAAGAAAGAAAAACAAAACTACACAATGACCATGTAACCTGTGGTCGTTGAGAGTCCCTGTTTATAAACTCGACACCTTATAAGAGGAGGAGAAGCCTGACGACACTTCTTCCCATTCTCAGAGGCTGCTTTAAATGAAATCCAACACGAACTTGCCCACTGGCCAGCCTCTGGAGGTTCAGTGTGGGACCTCTCTTGGGAGTGTTCAAAATGCTGTTTAATTATTTTATTTTATTTATGTATTTTTTGAGACAGAGTCTCACTCTGTCACTCAGGCTGGAGTGCAGCGGCATGATCTCGGCTCTCTGCAACCTCCACCTCCTGGGTTCAAGCAATTCTCATGCCTCAGCCTCCTGAGTAGCTGGGATTACAGCCATGTGACACTATGCCTAGCTAATTTTTATATTTTTAGTAGGGATGGGATTTCACCGCGTTGGCCAGGATGGTCTCGAACTCCTGACCTCAGGTGACATGTCTGCCTCGGCTTCCCAAAATGTTGAGATTAACAATGCTGTTTAATTCTTAACCTGGTGATAGAGGTACACAGTCATAAGGCATCAGGAATAGCTTCTGCTCCTGGTGACTTATGGTCCCATGAACACCCATGGTGGGACTGGGCAGTGAGCAGAGACTCTGCCTGGAGTCATGACCTGGACGTTGACCAGTGAATGAGCAACCCAGGCAGTGTAAACAAGGAGCAGCCCTCTGCGGTGCACAGCACTTTAAAGGTAGCAAAGTGTTTCCATTTACCTTGTACCTTGTAAATAATCGAGACCTCGGTTTAAGCCAAATAAAGTGTCTTGGGCTTCTTGCTCATTAAAATAGTTACGTTTCGTATTCATTTAAGGAGAAAGTGCACTAAGAAAGATTTTAAATGAGTTTGTAATGTATTAATGCCAACAGGAACACTTACAGTAAAGTCATATGTTTAAAAAAAATCATAGAAGACCCATGTATGAAACACTATTTTCTTTCTTTCTGTTGAACTTGGTGTGCACACAAATTCATAGGCCGCTTGCAATACCTCTTAGTGCCACAGGGGGCCGCTGGTGACCTCGTTGAGTCTTCCCACAGCCTGGAGGCGGCTCCAGCAGCAGCAGCTGCAGCAGAAGGTGGTGCAGGAGGCGGTGGGAGCCCGCAGCAAAACCAGGCAGCTGTAGGGAAGTCCTGGCAGGCTGGCGCGCCAAAGAACCACTTCTCCACTCCCATAGCTCTTCCCACTTTTCCTTCTAGACAGCGGAGTGGACTGCCGCCTGGGAGCCGGTGACCACACCTGTGCTTTTACAAAGCAACTCCCTGAGCCTGATCTGTGCCGTTTAGGGAGGCTGTGCCAGGTGGGGTCCTCTTTAGGGTCCTCTGCTCCTCATGACCTGGTGGGGGAGTGAGTGTGTATGTGTGTGGTTAGCAGGAGGGGGTAGGTAAAACCTGTAAGTGGCTAGAGATTTGTGTAGATGACTAAATTGTGAGACCCTTGGAGCTTCTCAGGCCTGCAGGCCTACTCAGGAGGATGCCGATGACCAAGGTTACATCCTGGGTGGGAAGAGCCCACCAGACTCTGAAGTCAGCCAGGCCTGGGCGCTGGCCCCAGCTGGACCCCTTAGATCTGTGATCTCAGGCAAGTCTGTTACTCCCTTGAGACTTAACTGTAAAATGTAGGGAGACAAATTCCCACATAGGCAAGTTGTAAGGATTAAAAGAGATAACTTGTGTAAAGTTCCTTGTAAACTCTCCATGTGTGATACGCAGAGCTCCGGCTCTCAATTTCTTCCCAAGGTAATGAGAGCCTGGACTCTAGACTACAGAACTTGGCAGCGACAGAAATCCCAAGCCATACAAGCCGCTGATGTGTCCCCTGTTCCTGAAGAGGCCACGCTCTGACAGATCGATCCCAGAATGTCATGGGTGTTGCATACTGACAGAGGAGAGCCAGGCTAGGAGAGAGGCCTGGGCTTGTCAGGTCCAAGGTCACTGCCGGAACCTGATTACAGAGAGAGGAAATACTCTTAGCAAGGCAGGGAAGCCTGCATCAGCAACTCTTCATTTTCATTCATTCATTTGTTTGTTCATTCATTGTTCAACCAATATATATATATATTTTTGCGTGGTTACTGTGTGTGTATGAGGCACTGTTCCAGGCCACGAGAATGCAACAGGGAACAAAGTGGACACAGTGCTGCCTACAGGATGTTTACAGTCTGGGGAAGGAGCTGCCGGTCTCCAGAAGGAGGCTTTAGATTTGACTCTTTGTTTTCTCCTTAGCCATTTCTGATTTGAAGAACAACATTAGGACCAAGTTGTTGCAGTCACTTTTTTAAAAAGCAAGGCAGAGTGAAATGAATGATTTATCTTAAAATGTTTTAAATATAAAAATGATGTAAAATTAGAGTTAGATTCAATAAAAAACTGAAGGTTAACTTCCTCCCCATGAGGAAGGTGGGGGGAATCTTGCCACGTTAGCCCCACACATCTGCTCATGTGCCCTCTCCCTGCGCTTCTTGAGTTTTCCACTGGACAAAAATATTCATATCTCTATCGTCTCTGACAGATGGTTTTACTTGTGAGCATACCAATCCCTCCAGCAAACAATGGGGGGTCACAGGTGACATAGGAGGTCCAGCATTGGGCGTGAGCAGTACAAGGGCATTAATCACAGTTCCTGTTCTCTGGAACTCTGCCTTGTAGAACAGACAAACTTGTGCCCTGACATTACAGGACAAGACATGTGAGTGTTGGAGGGGCAAAGAGAATTGAGGAGGGGGAATTACTTGTGACTGGGGGATCCTGGGCTTCCTTCCTGGGAGATGTGGTATTTGAGTTGGGACTTGAAGCAGGTATAATTCTAAAGCATGAGGATCTGGAGGAGGGGCATCCCACAGGAATCACAGAGGACTCACTGGGTCAGTAAAATGCAAAGCAAGGTGAAACCCAGCAGAGAGCTGCAGAGGTGCAGGTAAGGAACAGATGGCAACAGGTTTGAAAAAGCAGGCAGGGGCCAGGTGGAGCCCTACACACCGAGCTGAAGAGTTGGAATGTTATTCTGTAGGCACTGGGGAGCCATGGTAGGTTTGTGAGCCTAGGACTGATAAGACCAGAGTACAGTTAAGACAGTGATATAGTGCAGTGTCAACAATGAATTGAAAACAGATAGAGAAAGATGAAGAGAGTTTGGTTAAGAAGTTATTACAACAGTCTGAGCATGCTGGAAGCGAGACTGTGATGGTGGGAATGAGGAAAAGCAAGCCAAGTCAAATGATGCTATGCAGGAAGAACCTTGGGACCGGGCAACTGTGGACAGGCTGTGGAAAGGGAGGACAGGTATAAAGGATGGGCTCCCAGCCCAAGCGACGGCTAGGACGGTGGTTCAGGTGACAGACATGGAGGAGACAGGGGAAAGATGCCTACGGTAAAGGAAGGTGATAAAGTATATCTAGACATATTCAGTACCTAATGTCTTAATGCCGAAAAGGGGAACATGAACGTAGAGGAAAGATGTGGGAATGTGGCCATTGCTTATGCTTCTGTAGTCGTTGGCTGGGCAGGCTGTCCGCTGCCCCCCTCCAGGAGGCGCTGTTCTGTTAGGCTTTGATGGGATGGTGCCCTCTGGAGCTGTGCACCCGGAGGCTCTGTGTGGGATAGAAGCCATGTGCTGGTTGAGCTCTTGCGTCCGCTTGGCTGTGACTCATCATGATCTTTTCCTATTGCAGTTATCGCCAGTGTGATCCTTCAGAACGAAAGTTATATGGAAAATCACCACTCTTTGGGCAGTATTTTGTTCTGGAAAACCCAGGGACCATCAGAGTGGGAGACCCCGTGTACCTGCTGGGCCAGTAATGGGAACCGTATGTCCTGGAATATTAGACGCCTTTTTAAAATGCCCTCAAAAATGACAACACTTGAAGCATGGTGTTTCAGAACTGAGACCTCAACATTTTTTTTAAATTGTGATTTTCACATTTTTCCTCTTTTGGACTTCTTGTGTCTCAATGCTTCAATGTCCCAGTGCACAGAGCAAAGGATTATAGTCTCGATAACTTAGTAGGACTTCAGTGAGTCACTTAAGTGACAAGATAGGCTTCTGAAAACTCCCTGTTTAACTGTGATTATGGAGTAGTTATTTCTTCTGCTTCTCCATTTATCTACCAAGAGTGCAGACTTTCATCCTGTCACTACCACTCGTTAGGGAAAGAGAAGAAGAGAAGGAGGAAGAGTGGGTGGGCTGGAAGAATGTCCTAGAATGTGTTTTTACCCCTGTGCATGAGGTATGCAATGAAAATTAGCTCCCCAGATATGGGTGGAATGACACTTCCCTTTTCTTCTCAAGTCCTGGGCTAGCTTTTGAGACTGCAAAAGAACCCGAGCTCCAGGAAGCACTGCGGATACTAATTTTCCATAGATCCTGGATCAGGCGCTGCTGCTTCTCAGACAGCATTGGATTTCCCAAAGGTGCTCAGGAGGGTACTTGTGTAGTCACAGAGGCCTCCTCGATCCTTGCCGTTCCCCTCAGCTCATGCCTGGGTGCTCCTTCTCCAGTTCAGAGTGAAAGGTCTGAAGTCTGCAGAGGAGAAAAGTGATTTGGTGATTTGAAATAGACTACTAAAAACCTTTAAAGGGAGAAAAGGAAAGCATATGTCAGTTTGTTTAAAACCCAATATCTATTTTTTTAACTGATTGTATAACACTAAGATCTGATGAAATATATCTTTTATTGCCATTTTGTCCTTTGATTGTATTGGGAAGTTGACTAAACTTGAAAAATGTTTTAAAAACTGTGAATAAATGGAAGCTACTTTGGTAAGTTTCAGATCTTACTTCTTGGCACAAAGTTAGAGTGTGAAAGCTGATTGAGGCTGGGCAGAGGGGCTCATGCCTGTAATCCCAGCACTTTGCGAGGCCAAGGTGTGAGGATGGCTTGAGCCCAGGAGTTTGAGACCAGCCCAAACGATATAATGGGACCTTCTCTCTACAAAAAAATTTTTAAATGTGCTGGGCGTGGTGGCACATGCCTGCAGTCCTGGCTATGGCCACTTGGGAGGATAAAGCAGAAGGACTGGTTGAGCTCAGGAGCGGGAGGTTGAGGCTGCAGTGAGCTATGATTGCACCACTACACTCCAGCCTGAGTGACAGAGTGAGAGCCTATCTCTAAAAAAGAAAGAAGAAAAAAAGAAAACTGACTGAGGTGAATGGGCAAAGCCGATAATTCTGACACCTGACCACAGCTGGGTCTTCTGCGCAATGGACCTGCTCACCCATAGCCTCCCGGGCAAGCACCCACCTTTGTAGGACTATCAAGTCAACATGCTTTTTACCAAAAGCTGTGCATTTTTCACTTTGATTTTATAAAAGAGGTCAGTCATGGCTGAAATCTAGCTGAGCTCTGAGGTCAAGTTCTGAGCTAAGAGGTACATGTGCTTGTTTTTTGGTTAGTGAATTACTACAGTTTGTTTTCTGCACACTTGGCATGAGGTGAAGAATTACATCAGTTATCCAGAGAACCTGAGCCATCACCTTCTCCGAGTCCCGTTGATGTCGAAACTACAGATAGATGGAGACAAAGTGAAGTGTTCAGCAAGTAGCATTACTAATGGGACCTGGGGGACCCGTGGGGCAGTGAGTGTACATGGGATTTAGGAAACCACATGAACATTGGCTCTCTGGGAATAGCCAATAGGTAGGGAGCGCTCCGAAACCCAAGGTCAGGTTTGGTGGCTCTTGGTAGGTATTTATAGTTAATGGCAAGTGAACGCCTTAGTCCTGAATTTCTAACCACTTGTAAGACAAACAGCCACCTCTCCATGCCTGATCAGTGCCAAAGGCCACACTTCAAGCAGTACCCCTCATTCTCCATGGACAGGCTCTTGGGGTAGCTAGCTCTGCAGGGCAGCTCCCAAATGGAAGGGAGCACCCAGAAACCCTCCTCACTGTGCAGGCCTGCCATTCTGTGCCTCACAGTATGAGGAAGATTCTTGTTTGAAGAGAGAAGTTCCAGTGACCTCTAGAATCTCAGAGTAGTTGCCAACCTTTCTGTCAGTGAGATTTAAAGGCCATTTACTTGTGTTTATTTTATACTTAATGAGTTAGTTAATGCCAGAGACAAAGTTGATGTCCCATTTATTTTGGATACTGAGCATTTGCACACTATTCCACTTAAAATGTAGGATCGGGAATGTAGGCCAGCCCAGACTTTCAGATCTTACAACAGCGAATGACGGACATTCGGGGTCAGGACAAAGTATCTACCCTCAGTGGGTGTCTCCTGTGCGGGGCAGTGGAGAGTCACAAATTCAGAGCTGAGGGTCTGGAAAAGGACAATGTGAGCCAGGCTCCAGAGGGGCTGCCTGAAGGCTTGCTTTTGCAGCTATTCCGCAGAAAATGTTAGAAACTTACAACCGAAAGACCAGAGCAGCGACTTACACATACGAAGGCAGAAAGAAATCAGGGCGGGCTGATGGAATTCAGGCAGTTGTCCTACAGGGAGACATACTCCTGCTTTCCTTCTCCCTTTACTGATAATAGGGTGGGGTGAGGAGATGAGCTTGTGGAGGTCTGCCAGTTTGGTAAGAGTGCATGGGGAGGTCACGTAAACTACACTAGCCAAATGGGACTTTGGGAAACCATCGATGAGGCTGTCACCAACGGTGATGGTGAGCTGAAACTCCAGGCAAGTGCTCTGGGCATTCTGAGGGTGTGACAAATTAAAGCAACCCATGATGGTGGAGAACAGATACATTAAAGTCCCTTGAAAGTGACAGAGTGGCTCTCAGACCAGACATGGATTATAGGTGTAATCGGAGTGTTGATAACCACACCCTAACACTGCATTTCCCAATGTCTTATTGGTCCATGGAATTCTGGAAGTTTGCCTTTATGGATGCTCCTAAAAAGAATTCCATGGACCGGTTAAGTTTGGAAAGGCCTGCTTGCTTCATTCCTCTTTAAAGGCAGAAGGCTCTGGAGAGACCTGCATGAAGACATCTGTGTTTAATGCCACCTTTCCAAAAGGTCTGTTTTTGGCTGTCTTTTGAGAAATACTCCTCTGATCTCCAGACAGTCAGCCAGCCAAGGAATCCCGGTTAGCAGGAGGAGTCCACTCATGGGAAGACTGAAGAAGTTAAAAGTGTCCCCATGTGAAGGAGACCTCTCTTGAGATGCTTCCTCTTTTTTTCTGTCCTCTCCCTTGTCGTTTCTGCTGGGGTAAAAGGATGGAACTGGGACTTGATAGGTTAAAGGAGGTGTGGGGAAGTGTCTCTCCTGTTGTGGGCCTTAGGGAGAAGCACCCTCTTTCTTTGGGCTTATTTTCCAAAAGTGCATTCTTGGATATCCAATCATGGATCAGGGTGAGGGAAGGTAACCCAGACTCTCTCTAGTCCCACCCTTACAGTAATACCTGTGATATAAGTTACAACAATACCTGTGATGAAAGTGCTCCAGGATGCGTCATGCACCAGAGAGGCATGCCCTGTTTCTCTTCGCTAGCTTTTCCTTTCTATTGCAACTCCTCTCATCTACTCGTGCCTCCCACCCTATAAAGCAGAATTACCTCAGGGGTCCTATGGCCTTGACCCTACCTACGTCTGCACAAAGCACTACTGTGCTTTGCTATCTGTGAGAACAGACATTGTTTGCTTCACTACTTTCTTTGAAATGGGTGAATGAGTTATAATATCTAAAGTTACCCAATTTCAAGCAAGAGGAAGAATCTGGCTTGGTACCACAATGTTCTTAGAATTGGGACAATAGAAAAGCACCTGAGGCATCCCTTGGTCTACTCCGATCACACTGTCTTCAAGGGAAGAGGCTCGGCCACAGCTCTGACTATAACCCCTCTCTCCCTCCAAACACAGCTGAGGATTGGGTGGTGGAGCGCCTGTTCCCATGCTCTGTGGCCTGGCTGAGAGAAAAGAGTTGCCTTAATTACATTATTCTTCTTCCTGGACAGGCTGTAGGTTGTGTAGAGTAACAAAAAGGACTGAGAAGTGACTTCCCATTCAGCTTCTTCCAAGGCCATTTTTGATGGGAAGGTCAAGTTCACTCACATTTGGCTATTTGTTGACCAATCTAATGCATTCGCCCTTGGTGGTCCTCAGACATGCTCCATTACTTTCACAGAGCATTCTAGACTGCTCTTCCTCTAACCTTTTGTGTGAAATCCACAACCCCTAGTCCCGCCCCTTCACTGGCGTCTCTTATGCCCTCTACCAATTCCTGACCTGGCATCGGTCCGTCTCCAATCCTGGTGGAACCTTGTGGGAACTAAGTCGAGTCTAACTTCTGTCTCCCTATTTAGAATTTACTGGGAGTACTGTAAATAAAGTATTGTTGTCGTAATTATTTCTGATTAACATTTTTACACCTAATAAAGTCTCAGAGAGATTGAGTTTACTGGGTCTAGGGGAGGGGCATCTTCCACATGACTTGCCCAGCAATTAAAGCCGCTTGTTAGTCCAAGGCCTCGGACGGCCGAGGACAGCTGGAGAGCTCTTCGTTGCAGGCAGCTCTGGTTAACATCAACCAGGAAAGCTCTTTGTAAACACATGAATAATTGATCGTCCAGCGCTCACATAGCTACCGCGGATCTGAGCCTGTATGACTCATTTGCGAGCCATTCCTGTCGTCTGGATGCCATAACATTGGAGGAATGATGATGGTTTCTTGGAGGTTCTTCTGTGGCCAGAGTTGTCAAGACCAAGGCTGTAATGGTTTGTTATGATGACCTTTGTTATTCCATTAGGCTCAATTGCTTTAAAAAATGATGTGTGCATACTTTAGGAACGTTTTTACCCTTTATGTTGACCTGACATCATAGTTTATATTACAAAATGTATTAATGACAGAGGAGTGTTTTCATGTCCCAAGGACAAATTTTAACAACTGTAATCTGCCCTTAGTCATCATAAATATAAATGTATTGGTCAAACAGATCTCGTTAATGTGGCCAAGATAAATGCAAGTCTATATTTTAAGGCAGTTGAAGTCCTAGAGAATATATTCAGAACTTTTTGTGAGGCTAAGAGATCTTGTATATGTGCTATCAAAAGGCTGAGAAAATTAACATGCTCCCCCCCTCCGATTTTGCTTTGGACAGATATAAACGTCTTGGGGATGTCAAGTAAGATTATTCACATAGTTTCTGGACACCATTAATGCCTGATGGGGTGAATCTTAGTTCTTAAAGCTGTATTCTTCTCATTACGCTCACAGGGATTTTGAAAAGAGAAACAAAACAAAGGTTTCAAGTCTTAGCAATGTGCTGCCCAGCCAACATTTTTCTGAATTATACTTTGTCTTAAATTTCTAATTATATCATCCTCCCCATTCCCCAATAGCTTGCTTCCTGTGGGACAAGTCCCTTTTCTGCAGATGTATGTTTGACATTTTGCATCATTCCAGTTGGCAAGCCACATGTTGTCAGACAGTGTTCTGGGCATGATCTGGAGGACAGGATGAGTGCTTTGTTTTTTCCTTCTTATGCCACACTCACAAGTTTTGGTCATTATTCGTGGTGTCCACATTTTAAGCTTCTTAGGGAGAAAATAAATCCTTGTTTAAGAAACACTTTATAATCGTGTTTTTATCTTGAGCCATGAAAATGCATTTAAAGCAATAATGTCTCAAATGCTACTGTCCAAGAAGACTGTTTACAGAAATGAGTTTATTTCCCCCAGATATGGAAAAAAAAAAAGAACAGAAAACCACATAGTGCCATAATTAGCCTCTCCAAAGATTACGGTCACCTGGCAATAAATGAAGAGCACTTCAATTAAAACCATTTACTCTTTTTCCCTTTGAAGAATCTTCCAAAGCAATTTTCTCTTCTGAATCTGCTGTCATTTTTGGCAACACCAAGTACTGGGCTTTAGGAATGAGTTTTGCCTGGATAAATTATCTGGGACTGGGGACTGGATTATTTTCTAAATTCGTGCTGTGATCATCTGCTGTGTTGGTTGAACTTCTTGAGCAATTTAAAAAGTGAGTACATACACCCATGTTCATAGCAGCATTATTTACAATAGCAAAAAAAAAAAAAAGGGAAACAGCCCATGTCCACTGACAGATGAATGGATAAACAAAATGTGGCCTATACCTACAATGGAATATTATTCAGCCTTGAAAAAGAATGAAATTCTGACACATGCTATAACATCGATGAACCTGAGGAAATTATGCTAAGTGAAATAAGCCAGTCATATAAGGAAATACTGTATGATTCCACTAATATAAGATACTTAGAGCAGTCAAACTCATAGAAACAGAAAGTAGAGTGCTAGTTGCTAGTGGTTGGGGAATGGAGAGTGAGGAGTTGTTGTTTCATGGGTATAGAGTTTCAGTTTTGCAAGATGGAAAGAGTTCCAGAGATTGTTTGCAAAACAAAGTGAATGTGCTTAATGTACACTTTAGAAAAATGGTTATGGTGGCCAAGGCAAGAGGATCACTTGAGGCCAGGAGTTCAAGACCAGCCTGGGCAAAATAGCGAGACCCTGTGTCTACAAAAAATGAAAATATTAGCCAGGCATGGTGGTACATGCCTTTAGCCCTAGCTGCCTGGAAGGCTGAGGTGGGCAGATAGCTTGAGCCAAGGAGTTCATGGTCACAGTAAGCTACTGATCGCACCACTACATTCCTGCCTGGGTGGTAGAGTGAGGTCCTGTCTTTAAAAGAATTAAAAAAGGGGTTATGGTGGTATATTTTATGTTATGTATATTTTACCACAATTAAAAATAATAATTTAAAAAGGTGCAACACTTCAGAGACTTGGAGTTGCATTAATCCAAACTCTAAAGTCCGTTCCTGAAAAGGCATCCTGGGCCGCTGCGGAAGGAACACCAACCCCATGCAGCCCATTCAGAGCTCTTCCTGCTGATACCAAAATAATATGAAATCGCAATTCAATGCTTTTGAACTTAAGATAACTTAAGATTTTAATTTCTCATTTTGCTTTCTTTGGTCCTTAACTTGGAATTTAATTTTGGACTTGAGACTCCTTGGTAACTGGATGTTGAGGAGGTTTATGTTCAAATCTAGAGCATCTTATTGTCATTTTGTTGTCGGGTTACCTTTGTGATATCACTGATTTTGCTGCACAGTTTCTGATAGGTTATGTTGGTCAGTGTGATGTCTGGATATAATTTGAGATGGAAAATGGAAAAGGATCTGCAATTTTTATCGTGACTACAGAAAGGCCTTGAAGAACACAATGTACCATACTGGCCCATCTCAGAATCTTATGGGGCAAAAACACACAGTACCCTTCTAGGAAGATGTACATGTGGTTAGAGTACACATGTAGCGACAGGAGATGGGGGTAGGAGTTGATTCCCTCTGTGAAGATGCTATCCCTATTGCATATGTATACCTATATATGACTATAGGCATAATGTTTAACATAATGGGCTCAAAGAACAAAAAATTGAGGAATTGGGGGATAGAGATAACTTAGCTGTAATAAATGTGTTATAATCACACGTGTCCCTAATGTGTCCAGATAAAGAGACATCCCTTAGTCTGGGCCCCTCTCTGCCTCCTCACACTCTCCTGCTTGTGGGAGATCTGATTGGAGTTTGAGCTCTGCTCTTTCTCCTTCTCTTTTCTACTTGGGCCCTTGTCGGCTTCAAGGTGCTAGGACCCTGGCCCCTTCAGTCCAAATGGTGATTTTGGCAGAAAAGACTGTTCCCTAGTTGGGAGATGCCTGCAGTTTCCCTTTCTGCCTAAGGCTGGGGAGATAAACTTAATATTAGATTCAGTATTATTGATAAAAGCTAGGCTGGAGGATGTAGTTTAGGAATAAAAGCAGTGGAACTTCTATCAGAAATAAAGCAGATATTTTGATCTCAAAACAAAACAAAACTAAACTAAAACCCACAAACAAAACCCAGTAGGAGCACGTTCTAAGTGTACTTTGCATTTGTAAAGTGTCATAAAACCCGCAGTGCACCTTCATGCACTCTATGCGATTAGATCTTGCAGAGGACTCAGTGAGGGAGGATGGATGTGAAGGTCTTTGGTAAGCTGCTTCTGTGTCACCATCACTCTTCTCCCGAATGCGTAACGCATGTCACTGAGTTTTGGGGAGGTTAACTTGTCCACGTTGTAGGTGATGGGCCAGAATTAGAACTCAAGCCTTGTGATTTCCGGCAATGCTAAAAAATAAGTTGGCAAGAATGAATTCAAAGAGTGATAGTACCTTCATCTGGAAACTTGTTTGATCCTACAATCTTGTTTTGAAACAATGGCTTATGACTTAATGAAAGGATCTTTAAGACTGGTGTGTGTATTTGAATCACCTGTGAACCATGGGTAAAGTAGGTTCCTGTGTCAGATTCTCAGATATCTTGATTTAGTAGTTCTGCAATGGAAGCTAGAAATTCTCATTTTTATAAAGACTCTAAGCTGTTCTAAACTTTTACTTGAGTTTCTGTAGACCAAGTTTCCATCACCCCTACTCACCCCACATTAATATTGACGTTCTTTTTAGTGGTATGTAAAGAAATACTGGAGTAACAAATTCTGGCTTTCTGAGATAAATGGAACCCATTAGAATACTTCATGGCTAAGCATGGATGTGCTCATTTTGGGTGATGGGGTCACACTGATCCAAGCATACCTCCCCCAGCCCTCAGGGGACCACAGCCCCATTTTTAGGTGCAGCAGAGGACCGTGTATGCCCTGAAAGGGAGCAAAGCTCTGAAGGCACCAAACCTACAATCTGAGCCTCCATGAAACAGAGTCAATGACCACATCATTAACAAATCCTGAATTCATCAGCCAAGCAGAGGCAATGTTTGGGACTTAACACTTGTGCACAAATCATGTAACAAATGACCATGTGTGCATGTATGTGTGGGGGAGTAAATGTGAAAGCATGTTTTGTAAGAAAATTTAATTTCTTTGTAAAAATCAATTAGTACCTTTTAGTGAATCAACAAATAAGGGCATCCCAAATACAGCATTAGCAATTTTAAAAGCAAGAGAGCCAGTGGTAAAATCTTTCTTTTCTTTTCTTTTCTCTCTCTTTCTTTTCTTTCCTTCCTTCCTTCCTCTTTCTTTCATTCTTTCTTTCTAAAAAAAGACAAGGTAAAGATTGGGAATGTTGATGAACACGGCCCTTCTCTAAGCTCAGTGGGAGTCTGTGCCAACTGGTTTTTCTCTCTTCCTCCCTCCCAGCCAAGCTTCAGAGGAAACTCTTTTCATGTGAAATGGAAGGGATGAATTTCAAGCTCCATTGAGAGCTTTAAAACCTTAAATTCTTCTTGAAAATAACCTGCCTCTCAGGAATCCTAGGTCCAAAGAATTGTAAAGCTTTCCCTTAAGCTGTGCAATGGCTCCATTACTAACTATGATTACTTAAGTCTCAGAATAGAAGGATGTAATAAATCTGAGAGTATTTGTTCTGGTTTGCGACAAAGCAAAACTGTATAATATTAAATCAGATGTTGTTATAAACATATCAAATGGCGCATTTGTTTCCAACTTGGGGCATTGTGGCATGAAGCATGCCCCCCAAAATATTTTTGCATTCTTGGATATCAGCTCTGGTTTCTGCTAGATTTCTTTCTTTCTGAGCACAGATGGCTAAATAAGATTGCTTCTTTTTAGCCATCTGTGTCTTCCCTGTGAATTAGCAGGGCTGAGGAGACATATTCTCATTCCTTTGTGTGCTCTCCTTTATGGGGTGGAACTGGAGACTCGAGCAGAGTGTGTGGGTGTCTGTGTGTGTGTGTGTGTGTGTGTGTGTGTGTGTGTGTGTGTGTGTAGGAATGAATGGCATCCTAGCACCCTGGAATGTTTGGATTGGAAGGGCTATTGGATATAAACTAGTTAACCAACCTCCTTATTACCTGGGCCATGTTTTTAAGCTTAGGTCCAAATGTAAGTGAGAGAAAATGCTGGAAAGAGCTGGAGGTTGGAAGGGGTTTTGAAAGGGCAGTGAATTCATCCCTAGCCTTCACTCCTCTTCCCACCTGAGTCCTCAACAAAAGGGACATTTCCCTTCCTTTTAAAGACTTCCTGAGAAAGGGAGTCTTCATGGACTCCCCAGTAAACACCAGGCAGCACAAGGGAGGGGGCTCCAGTGGTGACGGAGTTGGGACACTCGGGCGCATGGTTGCAGAGGTGCAAAGATGTGACCATTCTAGATGGATCTTCCACAAGGCCCTGGTGGAAGGGACCAACTGCATCTCCTAAAACTGCCAGGACAGCTTCCCATGATGCTGGGTTGAGTCCAGGTTTCTAGATTTGGCTGGTGCAAGCTCCTGGTACGCTAGAGAATTGCTGATGAAACAGGAGGGTTATCAGGCCATGGGACAAACTTGCCACTGTCCCCAGGGGTCACCCTGCCTGGACTTTTATGCTGACAGTCATGACCCTTTGGACATCTGGATGTTTGTCTCTGTAAGTGGCTGTGTGGCAATTTAGTTTTCCACATTTAGTTTCCATTTGCTGTACAATGAGCAAAGAACCACAAAGAAGTCCTAATGTACCTAGTGCTAAAAAGTGATCATCCTCGCCCTTGTTTTAGAACTTACAGGTACTTTTTTTTCTGTAGCGTCCAAAAATATTTTTTAATCATTAAGGAAGTAAATTTATATTAAATTTCTTTTCTGAGACAAGGTCTCACTCTGTCACTCAGGCTGGAGTGCTATGGTGCAACCTCAGCTCACTGCAACCTCCGCCTCCAGGGCTCAAGCCATTCTCCCACCTCAGCCTCCTGAGTAGCTGGGACCCAGCCCTGCCTGGCTAAATTTTGTATTTTTTGTGGAGCTGAGGTTTTGTTATGTTGCCCAGGCTGTTCTTGAACTCCTGGGCTCAAGTGATCCACCTGCCTTGATCTCCCAAAGTGCTGTGGGATTACAGGTGTGAACCATTGCACCCAGTCTATATTAAAATTGATATTAATTTTTCAATTAAAACTTTTGTTAATTAAAATTGATAAAATTTATATTAAAACTGTAGCTTAGAATCTTTACATATGTAAGAATCACCTTTTAAAAAGGTGATTTAGGATATTGATAGCATCTTATAAATTGGTTAGAACTACAGTGTCTGACATGATAACCTTTAACTGTGTGTGGTTGTTGAGTGCTTGACACATAGTACAAATTAAGATGTGCTGTGTATGTAAAATACACACTCAATTTCAAAGACTCAGTACAAGTGAAAATGTAAGCTATCTTAGTAATCATTTTTTAAAAATAATGATTACATGTGAAATGATAATAGTTTGTATAATATTGGGTTAAAGAAAGCATTAGAATTAATTTCATCTGTCTCTTTTCACCTCTTAATGTGGTTACTAAAAAATTTTAAATTACATATGTGAGTGTCATGTAAAGAAGGTTGGACATGTATGGAGGCCAGTAATCCCAGCACATTGGGAGGCTGATGTGGGTGGATCACCTGAGGTCAGGAGTTCAAGACCAGCTTGGCCAGCATGGTGAAACCCCGTCTCAACTAAAAATACAAAAAAATTAGGTAGGCGTGGTAGCAGGTGCCTGTAATCCCAGCTACTTCGGGAGGCTGAGGCAGGAGATTCGCTTGAACCCAGGAGGTGGAGTTGCAGTGAGCTGAGAT
>CAUYQU010076588.1:0-125262 GCA_963574635.1 Cheracebus regulus
GTCACTGGGGGTGGCCTCAGCTCCGTGGGAGGTGGCAGTTCCACCATCAAGTACACCACCAGCTCCTCCTCCAGCAGGAAGAGCTACAAGCACTGAAGTGCTGCCTCCAGCTCCCGGTCCCACCGTCCTCAGGCCCCTCTCTGGCTGCAGAGCCACCTCCTCAGGTTGCTTGTCCTCCCCTGGCCTCCAGTCTCCCCTGCTCTCCCAGGTAGAGCTGCGGATGCCCCCACTTTTCTTCTCATCAATACCTGTTCCTCCAAGCTCCTGTTACTCACCATCGGGCCAACAGTCATCATCACCCAGACATGCAAATGTCCTTTGTATGCTCCCATATTATTACAGATATATGAGTCTGCCATCATTCTGAGATGAAAATGACCTATGTCCCTATAAGAACCAAAACTCAGTCTAGGTCCAGCTGCAAATGAGGTGTCCTCTCTGCAGTTGCTAACTGTCCTGCCCATTATAAGCTACACTCAGGAGTTCCCATCTGACAAATCAATTGTCCTGATGTTCTCTTGCGGTGTCCCTGAATGACGTGTAACGTACCCTCTGATGCAGTCTGCATTCCTGCACTGCCTTCTCTGTTCTCTTTGCTTTCTGTTGTTCTGTTGAATAAAGCAGATTGAGAATGTGAACATGCTATGTTAGATTGTGCTTCTAACCACATCCTGGTTTAGAAACACTCTCACCCCACAAATGGTGTCTCATTTTTGGGGACCTGCTCCTCTCCCCACCAACAAGTCACCACGGAATGAGGCAGGAGTTCATCGTCCACATCCTACTCCATCAGTCAACATTATGTGATTCTGTCAGACACTCCTGTGGACAGTCACCAACTACTCAACCCTCACCACTCAGGGCTTTTTCCCCAAATGGAGTCTTTTAGAAAGCATCAGAACAGAAAGGGAAGCTAAGTTCTGGAATCTGGATTAGCATAATCTGATAATTAAGATTCATTTATATATTTTTTTCAGCCCCATCATTTGGTGGCTTGGCCCCACACTGATCTCTGAGGCTGCCCCACACTGATCTCTGAAGCTGCCTCACTCCCTGCCCCCATGCCAGGGAAACACTGCACTGACCCTGCAGATCAGAAACACTTGGTAAGAAGCTGATGCTTGCCCGGCTCTTTGATTATTAAGACTTTTGCCACCAATTCTTGCTCTGATACAACTTCTAAAATCCATCATTCAAACTAACAGATACAGTAAAGGAGCATCCTCAGATCTCAGTGTATGGATTTAAAGGCATGCAGTGCCTTATGTGTTGGAATGGTTTTGACACAACTCAAAGATACATGAGCCGAACTTAAGAACTTATCTTGGGGCCAAACTTGGTGGCTCACATCTGTAATCCCAGAACTTTGCGAGGCTGAGGAGGGTGGATCACTTGAGGCCAGGAGTTCGAGACCAGCCTGGTCATCATAGAGAAACCTCGTCTCTACTAAAAATACAAAAATTAGCTGGGCATGCTGGTGTGCACCTGTAATTCCAGCTACTCAGGAGGCTGAGGCACAAGAATCGCTTGAGCCTGGGAGGCAGAGGTTGCAGGGAGCAGAGATAATGCCACTGCATTCCAGCCTGGGTGACAGAGCAATAATAAAAATAAATATAAATAATAATAATAATAAATATAAAAAAGCAATAATTAAAATAAAAAAATAATTTTTTTTATTAAAAAAAAAAGAAAGAGCTTATCTTGGGAAAGGCTGATTAGAATGTATATAACTATATGCCTAAAACCAGTGACTTTGACTGTACATTGCACCTCAACAACTCTTAGAAAAAGTGAAGCTGTCAAAAAAAGTCAATAAAATAAATTCATAGAATGTATTTATAAAATTGCAGTCTGTGTTGAGGTGATGCTGGCAGAGATGACATGGTCCATGCTGACAGATGACCCTCAGATCAATGTGGAGGCTGAGCACAATGGCTCATGCCTGCAATCCCAACACTTTGGGAAGGTGAAGGCAGGAATCGCTTGAACCCAGGAGTGTGAGACCAGCCTGGGCAACATGGCCAGACCCTGTCTGTACAAAAAATTTAAAAACTAGTTGGGCATGGTGGTGCACACCTGGTGTCCTAGCTACTTAGCAAGCCAAAGCAGGAGGATCATTTGAGCCAAGGAGTCTGAGGCTGCAATGAGTTATGATTGCACCACTGCACTCTAGCCTGGATGAGGAAAGTTAAGGGAGTTCCTCATTTGATGAAAACACACACACACACACACACACACACACACACACACTCCTTTTTTTTTTTTTTGAGGCAAAGTCTTGCTCTGTCACCTAGGCTGAAGTGCAGTGGTACAATCTCAGCTCACTGCAACCCTTCCGGGTTCAAGCAATTCTGCTGCCTCAGCCTTCCAAGTAGCTGGGATTACAAGCACATCCCACCACATCCGGCTAATTTTTGTATTTTTAGTAGAGACGAGGTTTCATCATGTTGGTCAGGCTGGTCTCAAACTCCTGACCACATGATCCACCCGCCTCGGCCTCCCAGAATGATAGGATTAGAAGGGTGAGCCACTGCACCCGGTCCACACATTTTAACTTTAATGATAATTTTGACAAGCAAAAATTGATGGTTGGAGGTACATTCAAATTGACCAGATATCAACATCAGGGTTGTAATTTTTACTTTTAGACAGAAACAGACTCTCTATCTTTTAGGCCATGTTTACACAAGCTTATTCTAGAATCTGGCTAATCACCTCTTATCTGTGAGCAGAAGAATACAAAGTGAGGGAAACTTCCAGAAGAACAACAATAATCCTTTCAATTATGGTCATATTTTGCCCATTTGATGCCACAGCAGAGACCCTTCCTTTCCCGTGGGTCACTACTGCAGTTGAGGTCTGGCCTTCTTCCCATGGTTGTCTGTGGGTGGGCAAGGGTCTTGCTGCTAAGCAGGTCATTAGCAGAAGCTTTGGAGCAGGAGGAGACATTGGAGAATCAATGACCGCCTCCCTTTCTATCATTGCAGCAGTCTAGGGTTGGAAGTCAAAGGCATGGTGGAAGCAGAGCGTAGGAACCGCCATGCTGTACAAGTCCCAGAAGCTGTTAGGACAGCTTCTCAGTGTGCCAGGCAAAGTCTGTTCTCCCTCCCCAGTGAAAAGTTCCAGGACAGTAGGCTACTGGCAGGCTCCCTCACCAGCCTCAAGTGAAGTCCAGAGGCTTACCCCACTCTAAAAGGCCAACTAGATGCCAGCTGGCTTAGGACTTGAAGCAGGTATTCCAGTCACCCGTGAATAGGGTTGTCCAGACAAAATAGAGGATGCCCAGTTAAATTTGTTTTTTTTTTTTTTTTTTTTTTTAGACAGAGTCTCACTCTGTCACCCAGGTTGCAGTACAATGGTACAGTCGTGGGTCCCTGTAGCCTGGACTTCCCGGGATCAAGCAAGCCTCCTGCCTCAGCCTCCTGAGTACCTGTGACCACAGACATGCACCACCACACCCAGCTAATTTCTTCTTTTTTGTAAGTTTTGTAGATATAGGGTCTCACTATGCTGCCCAGGCTGGTCTCAAACTCCTGGGCTCAAGTGCTCCTTCCACCTCAACCTTCCAAAGTGCTGGGATTACAGGCATGATCCACTGCACCCAACCCTCAGTTAAAGTTTAACTTCAGATAAACAACAAAAATTCAGTCTAAGTATGTCCCAAATATCGTATGAAACATACTTATTCTAAAAAAAGTTATTTGTTGCCGATCTGAAATTCAATCTGAACTGCACATCGTATATTTTTATTTGCTAAATCTAGCAACCTGCCTATGAAGTCAACCTCCTTTATATTGAACCACAGACAAGGACACAGGTGATTGAGCTGCTGCTTTGGATTTCTCCTGTAAGGGGCAGACAAAAGGCAAGGACAAAGCTTAAGACCCTTCCTCCAAACCACCCCTCACTGTCACCTCAGGCCTTAGCTCTACTTACCTGCCCCAACTCATATCAGCTCAACACAGACTTGGGTGCCCCTAGGGTGTCTTCATTTGTGAGGTCCTGGTTCGTGGTTCCTAGTATCCATGCCTTTCATGTGTTTTTACAATTTCTCAGGATTCATCCTGTGGGAGGGAGATAACAGCCCCAGCTGGTTTGCCATCTTGCCAGGAGCTTGAGCTGCAGATTGTTTTTAAAGGATGCTGTATTTATTATGTCTATAGTTTATCAAAAGATGTTAACATGGAAAAAAGGATGAAAGAAAATAGGATAAATACTAACAGTGATTAATTATGAGGAGTGCAAATTTGGGTAATTGCTATTTTCATTTCCGTACTATTATGCTACATAAGAATCAACATCCTACTTTTTACCCCATTGAAATACCACTTTTATGACATGCTGAATTCACACACTTTCTCTTCTGTTTCATTGATCTCTTTGTCTGTTCACACCACTGTGATTACTAGACCTTTATATTACACGTTGGTTTCTCTATTACTTTAGGGTCAGTCTCTGATGCCTTATTTTGACCGTTAGGTGAGGTATTTTCCCAGAACATCCTCAATGCGTGAGGATGTGCAGTCATGTCTTAATCTTGAGGCTTCAGCAGAGAGACTTTTGACTGGATGGGTGCAGAATTCTTGTTGTTTTGGGGGGATATTGAGCAGGTTGCCTTCTATTCTGCCATCTTAGTGACGTTCATTCTGTTATTTACATGTTGGTTTCTGATGCAGCAAGTCCTACAAATTGTTTGTCCTCAATGTTTTCTGGTTTTTCTTGTGCATTTTATTGTTATTGTTGTTGTTAGTTATCCCTCAGATCTCAGAGTTCTTGTGTTATGAATTAGAACTCCTTTCTCTTCATTATGTTTTCTAATTACTTAAACGTAGTGCGTGAAAATGATTGATTTCTGTACTTTAATCTTGTACCCAACTGCCTTGCTGAAATTTATCCTGATTTTAAAGATGAGGAAAACAAGCCTCAGAAAAGTTAAGTAACATAATGAGTAAGAGGCAGAGCCAGGATCAACCTGCCCCGTCTTAGGATCTCTGCCCTTCTGCAATGCTGGGAAAGTGTGGTCTTATTCAAGGACTCTGGCTCCATCACCTCCCTTCCTGGCCCCAGGACGGAGGGAGAGTGCTGCCCGAGTGAACACGATGAGACTGACCGCCTTCCCCACCCCTATCTTTCCTTGTTTTGCCTGCCCTCTAGTGAAGGAGCTACTGCCCTGGGTGCTAAGAGCAGATGCAGGAGCTGGCTCCTCAAGTAAACTAGGCATCTTCTGGACAGTGACATCAGCCAGTGCAATGCTCACCCTTTAGTCTGGAAATTCCATCCCACATTGGGAGAAAGAGGAATGCCTGTTTTTCCCCCAAGCTGGCTCGGCCAACTGCTCTCTCCTCCCCCAGCTCTGGACTCCCGCCAAGCTTTGCTTTTGTCTTCCCTCTCCCTGAGAGTCTGTGCTAGTCTCTGAAGCTTTATCTTCCCTACTCTGACTTCTTGTTCATTCCTTGGTGATGAGAAAGCGATGAGTGAAATGTGACTGTCTTTAGCCTGTGTTACCTTTGCCTTGGGAAAATGTCTTCAAAAACTCATTCTTTGTTCACAGGTGCCCTATGTCACTCAGTAACCCAGCAAAGTCACTCGGCAATACAGTTTATGATTACCTGTGGCATAGCAGGGTCCTGAATACTTCAGAACAAATTAAAGGAGGGTAAGTACATTATTCGACACGTGTTGAATTCAACTGAATTATGTGCCTAGCTTTGAAAAATCCCTCTCACCTGGCAGAGCCAGAGCTACATGCATGAACACACACTCCGTGTAAACCAAGAGGCAAGGGCAATGGATGCAAAGAATGAAGGAACATGAGCAACGGTAGGTTCAACCTCAGAGAGGCTCTGGGCATGTCGCTTCCAGGGGAAATGTTGAAAGATGCAGGAAAACCCTATTTCCATCCTGAATCCATAAATACCATGATGCCTAAAGAGCATTACCAGGGTAGAGAGTATCAGGGCTTATGTTACAGATTTTTTTAAACCTTCATTTATTGCAGAATCACAGCTTCTAAATCATCCTGGAAAGAATCTACAGAAATCTCTACAACCTCCCTTAAAAGCATATTTTCCTGCTCACCATTAGAACGTAGAAATCCTTCATTGAATCCTTCTTGCTGATTAAGTTTGTTCCCTGATGGTAAGAGCAGCCACAGCAAACAAGCATACTGGTCTCCTGTCGTAGTTCCTTTCCCCTTTGCTCCCACCTCATGTTTCCCAATTCTTTCGTCATTTTCATTCGTCTCTGCACTCAACCAAGGTTGGCTAACTCTTGCTTCATAAACCAGCGCTAAGGGGTGAATGAAAAGCACTTTCAGACATCTCCTTTAAAAGGAATTTGTGTCTCTCACCGCTGGATGGGAGCACAGCCAGAATACTCACAGGTAGGTTCATGCAGAGGTCATCCCGGCGTCTGCCTGTGGGGCTTCTGGGCCATTTTACCCTTTTATGGAAAGGGAGTAGGGTGGTGTCCTGGCTCCTCAGATGTAACCTGCATCACAGACACAGCCCTGTTCTGTTCAGTGGGAACTATATTACTCATCACATTCCAGTAAAATATCTGATTTTACACTCTGGAAGCCCCCCTGAAAGCAACATGTCAATCATTTGCACTTTGAACTCACACAAAGAGAGCTGGCTGATTGGAAGAGCCCTCTGCTGAGTCCTTCTTCAGAGAGACTAATTGTTTGGCAATAGTGAGTCATGGGCTCTAATTTTTCATTCCTCTGCATCGGGGCTTTCAAATGTCTACCTGTCTCAAAGCAGAGTAGGAGGTTTCTGTTCTCCAGTTACATTGAGTCAGTCATGCCCAGCATGATGGCTCTCGGCTTTCCTACCTCACGGTCATTGTCACCATCCTCATCTTCAGTGCCTACAGGTCAGCTGAGTGTCATGCAGCTCAGAATGAGGCAGGAATTCGTAGGCCACAACTAGGTGCCCAAGGGACCTGCCTCCCAGGATCATGGAAAACATGGCTCCACAGTTGCAGAAGCTGTCATGGAAACACGCAAGCAAACCGTGTGTCACCTGGATGCCTCGTGTCGGACGCAGCAATGCAGCAATGTATTCAATGATTCTCTCTGAAGCGTCTGTGGGTGGATTCACTCTGATTTATCGGTGGGAAATGTTTAGACCCAGCCAGCTGCCTCGGCCTCCCCTCCTGCACTTGGCATTGCTTCCAGCCATGCTCCTGTATGTGCCTGAGCTGGGCCTGGGGCATGGGGATCCAGCAGGAGAGTGAGGATCCTCTGAAGCCCTCGAGGCCATCAAGAGACTGCACCACTCACCATCTGAGTTTCATTGGTTTATTTTTTTATTTTTGAGACAAGGTTTCACTCTGTCACTAGAGATAGAGGGCAGTGGCAAAATCATGGCTCACTGTAGCCTCAACCTACCAGGGTTCAAGCCATCCTCCCACTTCAGCCTCCTGTGTAGCTGGGACTACAAGTGCACACTACCATGTCCAGCTAATTTTTGTACGTTTTGTAGAGATGGGGTTTTGCCGTGTTGCCCAGGCTGGTCTCAAACTCCTGGGCTCAAGCGATCTGCCCACCTCGGCCTCCTAAAGTGTTGGAATTACAAGCGTGAGCCACGGGGCCTGGCCTATATTTTTGAATTCTGTTATATAACATTTTACATGATGTCTGTTTCACATGTGTCAGTTCTATCTTCCCCACAGCCCAGCAAGCCCCTAGTGGTGGGACTCATGAAGGACACTTACCGTCTGTCCCAGCACAAGGATCAGCATGGCACGGAGCAAACACCATGCTGGGGGACGGGAGACAATTGTCCTATTGCAGTTTTACTCTAAGCTTCCTGTCATGCTCTGGGCCTCACACTCCTCATCCATGAAATATGGGACCTGTATAAAGTGTGCTTCCTGAACTCTTCTGGAGTCGCAGTGACCAGCAATGGCCTGGCCACCAGGCCACATGGCCACAGCCTGACCACTGAGGGGCAGATGGCCTCACAGGTGTCGTGAGTTCCCCGTCCACACCCTGCACCCACCCCTAAAGTGACACCCTCTCCTAATGACCCATTTCCTTGTTATCATGCTGGGACTTTGCCTCCCTCACTGCTATATCCCAGTGCCTCATGTATCCTAGGTCCCCAACAAATACTTCTTGAAAGAATAAATGCTGAGCAAAGGCAGCTTGTTTGAAGGTTCAGGCCAGATTTGCCTCTCAGATGCAACTTGGAGAGGGAAGGGGGCTGGCAAGCAAGAAAGAAGGAAGAGTTTTCAGGAGGTCCAAGTTACAAGACACTGAGGTAGTGCCAAGCCCAGCACGAGGGTGAGGTTGACGCTTTCAGCTCAGACATCCCATCAGGTGACACATACCCCCAACCCTCACCAGCCCCTGAGCCCACACGCACAGGCTGGGGCTCCATGCCAGTGTTCACCAGGCTGGCTCTAGGTTCTGTGCTCCTCAGTTGAGAGAGGGCCTCTGAGTTCCCACCCCAAGGAAGAGCTGGAGCGACTTCCTTTTTCTCCCCACTTTCCCCTCCCTGCAGTGTCCCTGTGTGGCAACTTCTTCCCAGCACGAGACACAGAGAGACTTGGTGGAGGAAGCAACCCAACCCTGGGAACAAACGAGGTTGGAGGAACCAGGCACAGTGATTCACACCTGTAGTCCCAGTACTTTGGGAAGCCATGATAGGAGGATCACTTGAGCCTGGGAGGTTAAGGCTGCAGTGAGCCATGATTGTGCCACAGCACTCTAGACCCTGTCTCAAAAAAAAAAAAAAAAAGGCTGGAGGTGAACAGCCAAGAGACACCTGGAATTCTCCAGTCTCCTTCTGTTGGGGTATGCTGGGAGGGTCCCTGAGAGGCTGGCATCGCACCAACCCCCTCCCTCCAGCAGGGCCCTGCCTGTGCCTCCCAGGCCACAGGGAGGTTTCTTGCTGTGCTCTCTAACATGGAGAAGCCTCAGGGCTAATGTGGAGCAGCAGAAGGGATCAGGAGTTCTGGCCCAGCTACCAAACAGCTGTGTGGCCTTCAACAGCTCTTCTCCCCCAAGTCTGACCCCAGTTTCCTCATCTCAGGGCTCCTCCAGGCTTTAAAGACTAATTCTGCTCCTTCACTTTTGTATCCTGATGCCCCCAGGCAGCACCACACTTGTGTGCAGATTGCTGTTTTGTGAATGTTCTGAAGACATGTGTGTCTGTCTGTGTGTCTACCTTGTACATGCTCATCTGTTGGGTGTGTCTGAAGGGCTAAGTTGTGGAAGGACGGGACAGTTTCATTACACTGTCTTAAGCCCAAGTTTGAATGAAAAGAGCCCACCACTTTCCTGCTGGAATGGACTGAGCGGGGAGGCTGTCTGCCTACCTGCACAGGCTCTGCATCTGCCCATCAAATTTGGGCCCATGTGAAGTGGTTGTTGTGTTCACAGTGGACGGGGGAGGTCAGGTGAATGTGGCCATTTGCAAGTGGATGTCCCAAGTCCTGGACCTTAGCAGTTTGTTCAGATCCACTGGTACCTTTAGTGCCCTTTGGGGAGCAGTTATTGCTGCTGACTGTAGGCACAAAGGGGGCTGTGAGGCAGAAGATCCCAGCAGGCTAGGCAGTGCCTGTTAGACACACCAAACATTGAGGAAGTGCAGCCATCCCAGCACAAATAGTGACCATGGCAAAGCATTTCTGGCCAGCACGTCTCAGGTGCCATCACAACAGAATTACTTTCTCCACACTCGGTCCCTGAGAGTGTCAGCTGGGAGCCCTGGGTTGTGCCTGCCACTCCAAAACACCTCTGTTCCCTCCTCTTTCCATAAGCTCCAGGGGAGTGTGGCTGCTTTTTTCACTGCAGTATCTCCTGTGCTAGATCAGTGAGTGCCTGGCACATCATAGATGCTAATAAATAATTACTCACTAGAGCCAGGACTCCGCAGAGAGTAGGGGAAGTCTGGGAAGTCTAGCAGTCGAGGAATTGGGAGTGGGTGGCTGTGGCCTAGGTTCTTAGATGCTGTACCCGGGGCCCTGGCTCTATGATTCAGGCCAGCCTGCTCTAGGGAGGTAACCCTTGCCGCCCCAAGATCTTTAACCCTGGTGACCCTGACCTGGCTGGAAGCCAAAGCTCCCTGGTGCTTTCCCCACTCCTCATTTGTGGAAAGGCATCTCCCCATCTTCCTCTCCTCCTCCACAGCCCTGATCACCACCTGGCCCTGACTCCTGGGATCCACCACCTTCCAAGGACCTTAGTGTTCCTCCCAGGATGATGGAGACCGCCTGAGCAGGATGGGCAGAGAACAGGGAAATGGAAGAGTTTGCCTCTCTCAGCCTCAGGCACCAGAGCACACACCTCTCCTCTCAGATAGACCTAATAATACAGAGCTGGAGAGGCTGCAGAAAGACTGGAGAACAGAAAGGAATATGTAGTTCTTCTTCTTTAAATTAGGCAACCTGAATCGCACGAACTTCTGCCACAATTCTATCTACGGTGGTGAGGAGGCTAGTTAGAGCTAGCAAGAAAACGCCCCACCCTCAGAAGTGGACTAACACTCAGACCACCAGAAAAACATCATATCAAAGCGCACGCACAGGCGCTGCAGGGAAACAGCGTTCAGGGTAGTGCTGGGCCCAGTTCATCTTCGATGACTTCTTAGGGATGAGTTTTAAGCAGAATTACAGAGAGGTTAGAAACAAAAATACCTTCCTTGGCAGAAAGCAAAGAAGGTGTCAAGAATCTATGAGTTATTAGGTTTTTAAAAGGATGAGGATACATGTCATCAGAAAGGCCAGGTGTCCCAGGCACTCTTCTAGATATTGACCACCAGGATAAAGGTCACTGTGCAGGTCAGAGATCACAGAAGAGGAAGTGAAGGAGGAAGGAAGGTGAACGATCTATTTCAATCTAACTCAGCAAAGCCTGTGAATAAGACCGTCTAGCTTCAGAAACAACAGCCCTGGAAAAACTAGAGGAGGGAGAAGGAAAAGAATAAATGAGCAGCCCCAGGCAAGAGGCGATGGCTGAGAAAAACCGGAAGGGAAACAGAATAAGATGAAGTGCCCGGGAAGAGGGTCCCAGCAAGGGACATGGGAAAGAAAGGAATGGCTGGGAGGGAAGGCAGCCTGGAGCTAGCTTCCCACGTGGGAAGCTTGGTGAGAGAAAGCTGCAGACCTGCCTTCCCGTGAGCATGAGCCAAGCCACTCCCCACGCCCGGGCCCTCCAAGGCCTTTGTTTTGTGGAAAGCTCTACAAAGGTTTGCTCAGTGGGGCTCAGAAAATAAGTGTCCTTTCTTCTGGGGGCCAGATTATCATGCAATGAAGAGTACAGAAAACAAACGTAATTATTCTTTCCACTTGAGAGCCATGCACCACCCTGGCTGGGGCTGGCAACGGAACCAGGGGAGGGAACTCCTCTGCTCTTCCCGGCCTGTATCAACACAAGCTATGATTCATATCTTTCCTGTGGAAACTGAGACTCCCAAATAATCTCTAGATGGGGGAGAGGCCTACCCCTTGGCCTCAGCCCCAAGGAGGAAACAACTTGGAGAACAAAGAACTGCCGCTCCAAGTGCCAAGCTGCCATTCCAGGCAGGTGAGAGCGTCTGCCAAATGTTGGTTCCCGGTGTGCCCCTAAAAGGACACCTGTGTGGGAAGACCATGGAATCTAGCTCTGCTTCTTGTGGGTCTGTCTGCCCAGTTAGCCATTCCGGGCTTAGTGCCCTCATCCACGAAATGGGGACTGAATGCTGATTAATTCCTCTCTTACTCTCCCAGCCTTCAAAACCACAGCAGGAAGCAAGTGGTCAGCAAGATAAAAGGAGATTCAGGCCAGGCTTGGTGGCTCACGCCTGTCATCTCAGTGCTTTGGGAGGCCAAGGACGGTTGATTTCAGCTCAGGAATTCAAGACCAGCCTGGGCAAAATGGCAACACCCAATTTTTACAAAATAGTTAAAAAAAAAAAAATTAGACAGACGTGGTGGAGCATACCTGTAGTCCCAGCTACTTGAGAAGCTGAGGTGGGAGGATCACCTCAGCCCGGGAAGCAGAGGTTGCAGTGAGCCAAGAATCAGCCACTGTACTCCAGCCTGGGTGACAGAGTGACACCCTATCTCAAGGAAAAAGAAGAAGAAGAGGAAAAAGAAGAAGAAGAGGAGGAAGAAGAAGAAGAGGAAGAAGGAGGAAGAAGAAGAGGAGGAGGAGGAAGATTATTATTCGGCAATGTTTTGGTCTGACTCTTCCCATGGTAGAGATGGGCAATGAGATGCAGAACAAAGTGGACAAGGTGCCTTGAAGTCTTCTTTGCAGTTTTTAGACTAATGGAGACTACAGGGCACAGTCTACAAGCTTAACAGGAGAAACAGGGAAAGAACGAATCCTCTGCTAGGTGCAGCCATTGGAGCTCTTTTGATGAAAGACTAGAGGGCTGGAAATTTTTGGTCCTCAGGAGAAGGAGGAACCTGCCTGGGAGACTTCTGGGAGAGGCAGCCTCAAATGCAGCTTGGAGGTGATGCTTCATGGTATACCATCCTGTACAGTTCTATCTTCCCAACAGGACCATGAGTTTGTCAAAGATAAATAATGTGCATTGTGTTTCTTTTGAATTCCCACAGAAGTAGTCACAGGATGGACACACGATAAGCACTTCCTTAATATTACTTGATGTATCAGAAGGAGGGAAGCCTCAATAGACATTTACTCAGCACTTACATGTATCAGGCATTGCAAAAGTCTTCACACGTGAATATTCATCACAGACCCCATTTTACAGACCTGCAAGTTGAGGCACAGAAAAGTTTCATGACTTGCTCAAGGTCCCACAGCTATGAGCAGGTCTGAGATTCAAACCCAAATCTTCCTCCTCTTACAACTTCTCTCCCCGGGAGACAGAGTGCTGGCTGGCAGTGGGCAGGGCACAGGCACACACACGCCCCAGAAAACCATGTGTGATCTACACAATAGACACAAAAGCTTCAGAGCAGAATAAAGGGGCAATCAAAATGGGGCAGATTCCTAAGGAAGATGATTGCAGAGCAGGACTTTCAGGGTCTGGAAGGACAGCTTGATGGGGCTTGGGGAAGCGGGCAGTAGCTGCTGAGAAAATGCTTCTGGAATAGGAAGCACATCAAGGAGACAGTGGAGCGTAGTAGCTTGTATTGACACAAGATGTTTGGACAGGAAGGAGTTGGTCCCAGGCCTAAGAAAGCAGTTTAGAAATTAGGCAGTGTTTTCTGAGTCCTTTATAAATGCATGACTAGCACATGATGGAAAGCAATTAACTTGCTTCTTACTCATCTGCTGATCAAGTTGCAACTGGAAAGGAGTTTGCATGTTGAGGGGAGGGGGAGGAGGTGCCAGGGAACCAGCCAGTGGCCCTTGCACCATTTCCTGAGGGATGCCGAGTGTGAGCTCAGGGTTGGCGGATGCCCAGGGGATGCCATCAGAAGGCCCTCTCCATTAGTGGTGTCCCGCCCCCACAGGATGCTCATAAAAGCCACGGACCCAGGGCCCTCCAGCCACCTGTCTTCTCCACTGCCCGCACCAACCCACCTCAGGTGCCTTCTCGCCGGCCTTCCTCACCCACCATGTCCCGGCAGTCTTCCATCACCTTCCAGTCCGGCAGCCGTAGGGGCTTCAGCACCACCTCTGCTACCACCCCAGCAGCTGGCCGCTCCCGCTTCAGCTCTGCCTCCGTGGCCCGCTCTGCAGTGGGGAGTAGGGGCCTGGGAAGGATCAGCAGTGCCGGGGCCAGCTTTGGAAGCCGCAGCCTCTACAACCTGGGGAGGACCAAGCAGGTCTCCATCAGTGGGTGCAGCAGCAGCTTCCGAAGCGGCTTTGGTGGCAGGGCCAGTGGTGGGTTTGGAGTCAGCAGTGGATTTGGCTATGGGGGTGGAATTGGAGGAGGCTTCAGTGGCCCCGGCTTCCCCGTGTGCCCTCCTGGAGGCATCCAAGAGGTCACCATCAACCAGAGTCTCCTGACTCCTCTCAACCTGCAAATTGACCCCACCATCCAGCGGGTGCGGGCCGAGGAGCGCGAGCAGATCAAGACCCTCAACAACAAGTTTGCTTCCTTCATCGACAAGGTGAGCCAGGGGCTTCATCCACACCCTTCGGTTTGGGCTCGAATAAGCTCTTGGAAGGGTCATCCCATGTTGGGAGAGCAATCATGCAACGACCCCACTGTGGGAATGAGCACTGTTCAGCAAGGCCTCTCAGGGGCTGAGGACCTTCCAAGTCAGGCCAGCTTTCCCCACAGGACCTGGTAGAAATTTCCTCTCTTTTGGAGCCACATGGGCTGATTCAGTCAACACCAAAGGAGGAGTTTAGTTGATTCTTTACAGGAGAGTTGCTGCTCAGCAAACTACCCTAACTCAGAGTAGGTAGTGTTGAGAAACTTCCCCCGAGAACACCGCAGCTCCCCTACAGAGGCCTCTAGGCCCCACCACCCGAATCCTCTGCAAGCCCTAGGGAGCTTTGTGGGAGCTTCATGGACTGTCTCCTTTTGGGTTGGAGTTGTCAATTACACTATTGCCAGTGGGTGCCAGGTGAAAAATATATATCTTTTTCTTCTCTTCCTTATTAATAGGAGTGTCTGACTCTGCCTCTCCAACTTCTCAAGGTTTCATGCTCTCTTCTTCCCTGCAGGTGAGGTTCTTGGAGCAGCAGAACAAGGTCCTAGAGACCAAGTGGGCCCTCTTGCAGGAGCAGGGCTCCAGGACCGTGCGGCAGAACCTGGAGCCCCTTTTTGATTCCTATATCAGTGAGCTCCGACGGCAGCTGGAAAGCATCACCACCGAGAGGGGCAGGCTTGAAGCTGAACTGAGGAACATGCAGGATGTCGTGGAAGATTTCAAAGTCAGGTAGGTGGGAGACTGGCTTCTGGCCACACATGGCCATCTCAGGGCTCCTTTGTATGAGGACCAGAGAGGTGCAAAGGAGCAAATGCTAGTATCAGCTGCATTTAATGGAACTGATAATGGAACTGCAGCCATTATCCCACAAGGTGAAGACAGTACTGTGTGGGGTGACAAAGGGACTTCACCTCGTGCATCACTATTGACATAGATCCTATTCCTATATGTCCACATGACTGCAAAGAGACATCGGCATCATCCGACAAAACGTTGCTGCTAACTCTAGAAAGCATAATATAATTTCACAGTCGGCACATTATTAAATTCCGCTGGACATGGGCTCAATTATTGAGATGGTTTGCATTTCCAAGATGTCATTCACTGTGGACTGAAGAGAGGTAGCGAGAAAGAGTTTAAACGAGGCAATCTGACCTTCCTTAGGTGTAGGGGGGATCTTTTGACTGCACATCATCCAGGTTGCAGCAGGTGAAGGAATTTGGCCCAGGATAACCCATTAGCCAGCTTGCCCTTATTTCTGAACTTAAGCTACCCCTAGTTACAAAAAGCACACTTCTCAGGGGCACCCTGAGGTTCAGTGAAAATATATCAAAATGTATTTAAAACAGTCTCCTAAACAGACAAAGTTTACTCCACAATTTCAGTAGATACTTGAGACAGAAAAACATTTTAAAGATTAGCATTGCATGTCTATCAAAAAATGGAGTTGCATATGTATATTTTTCTATTCCTTTAAGTTCTGTGCTCACCTTCTAGTCTTAGAAAAGTTTTTTAAAAACTAGCAGAAGAAATTATCCCCCTTTTATGGAGGGAGAAATAGAGGTTAAGTGAATCATCCAAAGTTATGCCCAGGTCAGCGGAAGAGATGGAAAGGATTTGAGGGCTCTTAACTCTTGCTACACCAGCCTGGGAAGAGTTCAAAGCAAACTTTCTCAACAGCACACCCCTTCCTCTGTCCTTATAGGTACGAAGATGAAATTAACAAACGTACAGCTGCTGAGAATGAATTTGTGGCCCTGAAAAAAGTGAGTGGGGATGTCTCTCAAAGGAGAAGGTTTAAAACGGAATCTGGAGTGTGGGGTAACCTGACTCTTGGGCCACCCAAGAAATGTCACATCAACCTTGAGAATATCTGCAGAGCTCAAACCTGCCAACATTCTCCCTCTACACTGATGGCCCCATTAGCCCTACTTGGGTTTCTTTGAGCTCAGGGAACTCAAGCCCCCAGTTCTCAGTAATCACTCATCCCCAATCCCAAATCCCCCAGACCCAGAGTTTTCTAAAATCCAAACTAGATGGGCTAGGGAGAAATCTGCTCAGCTTCTTTTGGACTAAGTACTTGGGGCTGCAGACTCAGAGGACCTTCCTGTGCTGTCATTCCAGGATGTGGATGCTGCCTACATGAGCAAGGTGGAGCTGGAGGCCAAGGTCAAATCTCTGCCTGAGGAGATCAACTTCCTCCACTCAGTCTTTGATGCAGTAAGAGTCTGCAAGTATTTCTGTCTCTCCTGGGTCTGGAGCCTGGAAAGAAAAGGATGATGCATTATGTCATCACTCAGTGCCTCTGCCCAACATCTTCAAGCTGGGGCTGAGGGGGTAGGGGGACCAGGGAAAACTGCTTGGAGCCTTGTCACACTAAACTACCCCCACTCTGATACTTCTCCACTGAACCCCCTCATTCTATGGCAGGACAACACCTAACAAGGAGAGAGTACTGATTCCCAAATTCTAGGTCACTGGGTAACACTCCCAAGGAATCAAGACACACCAGCTCCCTTCCCCTTCCATGAAAAGTATTATTATTTTTTTTAAAAAGGCAAGGTGTCCCTCAGCTCATTGGTCTGGGGGCTTCTTGCCCTTTGAAGATGCCTCATTCTGGGCACTACCCCTCCAAAGGCAGAGACCTGGGTCTGTGAAAAGAGAGAGAGAGGTAGAAAGTGATGGAGTCACACTGTGCAGACGGAAGCAGGGTCCCAGATGCCCCCTGATGCTCCTGAAGAACAGACATGTGTCACATTCAAATCTACGTAATTCAAATTCAGAAGACGCTTATCCACCCTCATGCCCAGGGAAAGCACATAGATGGGAGCCTTGAGAATTGAGGCTGGGGAAAGACTCTCACCACACTGATCTTTCCTGGATGAATGGGAATACCCAGGGAACAGCTGGGACAACCTGCCAGGAATACCAAAGAAGGATTCCTGACCTAGACAGGTAGTCAACCATGAAGATTTAGGATCCCTTCTTACATGTTGGTGATGCTTAGTTTGCTTCCCTGCAGGAGCTATCCCAGATGCAGACCCAGGTCAGTGATACGTCCGTGGTGCTGTCCATGGACAACAACCGCAACCTGGACCTGGACAGTATCATCGCTGAGGTCAAAGCCCAATACGAGGACATTGCCAACCGCAGCCGGGCCGAGGCTGAGTCCTGGTACCAGACCAAGGTGAGCATTGACACCTCCATGATAGGTTCCAGGGTTAGTGTTCTCTGAGGCTCCATATTATCACTTAACTCAGCCTCAGGAAATGTGTAAACACATTCTTTTATTTCAACTTAGCAGGTGTGTCTTTGATGCTATGAAAACTTAGCTTGAAATGCACGTGGAAACACAACCCGACATACTAATATGTGGTCAGCCCAGTGCTGGGAGCTCAGGACATCCATGGGCCCCACATTCCTCGACATCTGGGTGAGAGCAGGGTGAGACACCAGAACAACTGAGATACAGTCCTGAGGCAGTTTCTAATAGGCTAACGCATTCTCTATATATTTTCTGAGCTCCTGCTGTATGCCAAGGAGGGTTATGGGGGTGCAAATGAATAAACTGCACACAGAGAACCCAAGGTCTGGGGGGCCATGAAATGAATGGTTGATCATGGAAGGGAAAAGACAGCATGAATAAAAAGCTTCCAGGAAGATGTGGGGGTTTTGTCCAGTTAGGAAGCTGTGAGGACAAAAGATTGCCAAGGAGTGGGGAGAGGTTTAAGGCTGAATAAGGATCTGGCAGGCGGGAATGAGCAAGGGAGTTTATGTCAGGAAGAGGAAGGTTGTGATAAACACAAACAGCTGCTGCCCAGAGCTCAGATGGCCACAAAGAAGTGTGGCTTTGGAGGGGTATAGGTGACCCGTGAGACCAGCTCCCTGCCAAATCCAGACCCCTCCCGGGGCAGCTGCTCACCTACAAGCTGGTTCGTTCTCTTTCCCTGCTCTGTGCACTGCCTCAGTCCCTTCTGGTCAGCCATGTGGTGGAAAGGAAGGTGGGTGGCAGGGACCAGGGGTGCCCAGTGCAGAGGCAGCACCTTGACACTGAGAGGAAACATGATATACTTAACACCAAGGTGAAGTGGTTGAAATCGATAGCGAACAATTCCTCCTGTTGTTGAGTGCTTGTTCCATGTAATTGTGTATATCTAGGAACAGGAAGCTGAGCTATTCAGTGCCTTCAAGAACCTCACAGATCTTGACTCGGGCAGAGGATCTCCTTGTGTCGGGGAAGGGTGTAGATTTCACTTCAGTCTGCTGGAGGAGACAAGGTGTCATTATTGCTCTTAAATGCATGTGTCCTGGATAGGTGCCATTAGACTGAGAACTACCTGAGATTGGGAATACTTTTACAAAGTCTTCAAAAATGTGCCTTCCACAGCCTCTGTACCATCCCACATCATTCCCCCTTATTTCCTCCATTTCCCCAGCACTGGCATTTGGAGGGCTACCAAAATTCATGGGCACAGTTGGTCTGGGTGCATGCTCTGTGACCAGGAACTCCCCAAGGATAATAACGAAATCAACATCTTACTCCTAGAACCACCACGTTCCTTCCCTGATCCTGGGTCTTCATGCAGGCTGTTTCCTTTGTCTGTAAGGTTCTCCCCCACAGCTGGGCACTTAGATCCCTCCTTCTCATCCTTCAGACCACAGATCAAGCATCTCTGTCTCTGGAGAGACTTTCCTGACCACCATTCCCCACTTCCAAATCTAGGTCAGATTCCTTCATTACACTCTCCCAGGACCCTGTTCATTTCCTAAGGGCACGTATCTCCATTTGGAACTCTACATTTGATAATACGCTAATTCAATTAATGTCTATGTCCCCCAGTGTACTGTAAGCTTCAGGGGAATGAGTGAATGACCCAGAATGAATGAGCTGGCTTGTGGCGCCCAGGGTGAATCTGTGTGCACAGCAAGTGCCCAGGCCTAGTATTTGACTCTGACTGGGTTTGCTGTGGTTTTATCAGTACGAGGAGCTGCAGGTCACAGCAGGCAGACATGGGGATGACCTTCGAAACACCAAACAAGAGATCTCGGAAATGAACCGAATGATCCAGAGGCTGAGAGCTGAGATCGACAGCGTCAAGAAGCAGGTAGAGTTCTGGCAGAGCCAAGAGCTCCTCAAATGCTCATTTCTTCTGGGTCATTCTGTCATCTTCCAGAACTTCTCCCCAAGGAGCAGCACAGCTTCATGGGCTGTCAGCAGGACTCATGGCTTCCTCCTGTCCTGACAGTGCTCCAGCTTGCAAACGGCTATTGCTGATGCAGAACAGCGTGGAGAACTGGCTCTCAAGGATGCACGGGCCAAGCTGGTGGACCTTGAGGAGGCCCTGCAGAAGGCCAAGCAGGACATGGCTCGGCTGCTGCGTGAGTACCAGGAGCTGATGAACATCAAGCTGGCCTTGGATGTGGAGATCGCCACTTACCGCAAGCTGCTGGAGGGCGAGGAGTGCAGGTGAGGTAGATGCACCAACTTCATCCTCAAAGCAAGTTGAGCTCCCCCCAGCTTCCTGGGCATTCCTAGGAGCTTAGGCATGCATTCCTAGGGGCTTGTTGCAGCTCCTTATTCTCCTGGAAGAAAATGCAGGTCAGAATTGGGCTATGGCAAATATATATATATACACACACACACACATACAGGTGTAATTTCCTTCCAGACTAGTAAATCATTTGAGATGCAACTACAGTCGCATGGAAGTCTAGAACCTGATCAGGTCTAAGTAACTGAATTCTACCAAAGGAGACAATTGGTTATATAGTAATTCCCAAAATGTGGTATGAAAGGCTATGGGCTGAGAACAAACAGTCCTAGGATTTGGGCTTACAGATCTACCCCTAAGTAGCTACATAACCTTGGGAAAGTCAGTCTCCCCTCTCTGACCCTCAATTTCTTCAATGATAAAATAAAAAGGTCAGATTACAAGATCCCCAAAGCTTCATGGGAGCTTTGTGCTCTGCCCATTATGAGCTCTGTAGCCAAGAGCAGATTACTTAACCTCTCCACATCTCAGTGTCTCCACCCAATAAAATGTGTGCAACAATAGTTCTAAATGCTCACATTATTAAAAGGGTTAAGATAAGGGAATACACACAAAGCTCTTAGAACAATGCATGGTACGCAGTGTGTTCAATAAATGTTAGCTGTCATTCAGTTTCGTGACATAGGCTTTGGTATCAGATGAATCTGGCTTCAAATCTAGCTTTGTGATCATGGGCAAGTTAGTTAACTTGTCTAAGCTTCTGTTTCTCCCTCTATAAAAGTGAGTGAATAATACCCACCTCATGGGGCTGTGGAGAGAACTGAGTGGTGTGAGGTAGGTAACAGATACTCAACAGATGCCAGCTCTTGTTGAGGTTCTCAATATGTTTATGAATGAATGCCAGTTCTGTCCTGAAGATGCTAAAGCGAAGTTACTCAGTTGCTAAGATAATAATAAACTGATATTACTATTGTTATTTTTATGAGTCAGACTCCTCTCCACACCTGTAATAAGCTCAGCATTGGCTCAGTGCATGACAATGGTGCCTTGTTAGAGGACAGGCTCTTCCTTTCCAGTTGAGGCCAGCATACGATTACTTTCAATTTCCTTAAGGCATCTAACTAGTTTAAACCAAAAAGTATATTTCTGAGATTACAGATTTTGCTCCTCTGAACCTCAAACTTCACATCATTTTATTCATTTCATTATTAATATTATCTTTACTACTACTAGTTCTCAAATAATTTCAAGCTGCATTGCTTCTGCAATAAAAATAATAAAGTATGTTTAAAATGCTTTGAAAACAATTACAAAAATGTCATTGCAAAGGTCTGTAAGCTGCTGGCCACATGGGTAACCTTCCTTCTCCCTGCTCTTCCCAATCAGGTTGAGTGGAGAGGGAGTTTCTCCAGTTAACATCTGTGAGTATGACATACTTCTTGTGTCATTTGGAGTGTGTGTGGTGGAGGGGATGAAAATGTGGTGGGCTTGCAGGAGGGTAAAAACATGAGGCATAAGATGGGATCTCACAGACAGGGTTCATTTGGAGAAGGTTTGAGGTTGTGAGTCCCTTAAAAAGCAAGCCATATTAGAAGAGAGTCTTTAATGTCACAGTTCTTTCCTCTTTGAGAGTGGGGGTGTCACAGAAGGGGTGATGAGAGGTTTGTTGTCGTTGTTCTGCGTGGGTTTAGAAGATCCTGACCACATCTCCCACCTCCCAGAATTCCCTGCCTATTCTGTTGGCGCTGCAAGCCTAGCTCAGAGGTGAGCATTTGATGTCGACAGGATTTATGAACATTCCTGGTCTGGCTTGGGCCTTTCAAAGGAGCCTTCATGCTGGAGACAAGAGCATTACCAACTAGGTGGCTTCTCTCCCGAACAGTTTGGGAAAAGCTCCACTGCTTGGCTCAACTCCGCAGAATGTAACTGCAGAAGGATACCAAAGGTTTTCCAGGCAGTGAGGGCAGCATAAAATATGGCAGTTGGGTAGAGTAGCTCTGGAACAGGAGAGGTATTAGCAAGCTGGCATGGCTCTGTGCTGGTGAGAGCAGAAGTGATCATTCACAAAGCTCAGCGCTGGCATCATGAGAGCAACAGAAATGACTCTTACAGCTCACACTCTACAAGTGAATTTGGTTTTCTTGATGGGCATTCATAAAGGCAATTGATTATATCAGCCAATGATTCTAGAAGATAGAGCTCTCTTAGCCACCCCAGTGTCCTTCTTCCCTGATGTCCTTGTCTAGTGGCACCAGAGACCCTGAAAGCTAATTTTGGGGACAGACTTTCAAGCATAGCCTTGAAGCTCCTTTTCTCTTGAAAACACCTCAATGTCTGTATTAGTTTCCCAGGGCTGCTGCAACAAAGTACCACCAGCCAGGCAGCTTAAAGCAGCAGAAATGTCTTCTCTCACAGTTGAGGAGGCTGAAATTAAGGGGTCAGCCGGGCCCTGCTCCCTCTGAAACCTGGAGCCCGGCCCGGCCTCCTGCTCTGTATGTCATGCAGGGTGGCGCCATCCCCTCTCCAAACTCTCCCAGAGTTGGGAACACAGAGGCAGCGTGAGTGGCACAGCCCCGCTGAGCCTCCTCCTCGCTCTGGCGGTGGCCATCCATCCTCCGTGCTCCTTGGCTGGTGGCTGCATCCCTCCACTCTCTGTGTCTGTGACTGTGTCCCTGTGTGTCTGTGGCTTCAGATGACTGTCTTCCCTCTTTCTGTATGGATGCCAGTCATGTTAGATCAGGGCCCACCCTATAGACTTTATCTAAACGTGTTTATACCTACAATTATCCCATTTCCAAATAAGGTTGCATTCATGGATACTGGTGTTAACACTTCACCATAGGTTTTTCAGGGATACAGTTCATCCCATAATGGAGTCCATTTTTTTTAAATTGATTTTCCACAGGACCCAAATAGGGTGCTAGAATGTGTAAGGGGATGGGTGAGGAGAAGAATAGGTTGGCTGGAAGGAGAACAGGGGCAGAGTTGACTGACCAATAGGTTCATCTGTCATTTGGTCCATCAAGAATATTCCAGCCCTTACTCTGGGATTCTGAGTGTGGGGCTGGGGGACACTGAGGGAAGAGGGGTGGGCTCCTCCGGCCATGAGCTTCCAGAAGGAAGGGAAACTCTGGAGTCAGGCCCAGAGAGGGAGACAGGACCAGATGGCACAGCAGGAGGATCAAAGGGAAAGCATGTGGACCAGACCTGCTTCCAGGAGGAGAGGGCTGCAGTAGGTTCTGGAAGGGGAAGAGGAAGCCATTCCAGCCTCCTGGTGCTGCAGCTCAGAAACACAGGCCAAGGCACATGGCAGTGATCTCACTAAGCAGGGGACAGTGGAAGGAGGCAAACTGCTGGCTGATGAGACCACCCCCTCCCCACCCAAGGACACCAGGGCACAGGCCCTGACACTCCCAGCTCTCATCTCTCCTGCACTTGATCTGACTACACGTCCTCTCTTCCCGGCAGCTGTGGTCACCTCCACTGTTTCCAGTGGCTATGGAAGCAGCAGCGGCATTGGAGGAGGAAGCCTGGGCCTTGGTGGGGGCAGCGGCTACTGCTTCACCACCAGTGGTGGGCATAGCCTGGGTGCAGGCCTGGGAGGTTCTGGCTTCAGTGCCACCAGCAGCCGGGGCCCAGGGGGCAGTGGTTCCAGTGTCAAGTTTGTCTCCACCACATCCTCCAGCCGGAAGAGCTACAAGCACTAAGTGAGCCGCACGGCTTCCTCTCCCCTGCTTTGAGGCCTGTTTGCAGTCACACCTGGACACCTGGGTCCTCCTCCTCCCTATCCCCTTGCAAGGTACACTTGTGCTGCTGGGAGCCTGGAGTACTGGCTACACCCATTCCCAGGCCTAAACCAGCTCTTCCCCCGACAGTGCCCAGACTCCTGGCAGCACCTGTCTGCTAGACATGTGAAACCAAAGTCTGCTCTCTCCCAAGGCTCTCATTCAGCCCATCTTGCGAGCGCCAGGCAGCTGGAAAGTCCTCCTCCAACTTCCACCTCCATCCCTCCCTCCAGATGCAGAGGTTGGGGAGTCAGTCTCAATGGCATGTTGTCACCCGCCTGTGTCATAGTGTTTATAAGTTCCCTGCTGGGAGCGAGCGCTCCCTCTGTTCCCTCCCTGAAATGTGTCTATTAAATGCATGTGTCACCTGTTTGGTGTCTGGCCCTCTGTTTGGAATAGAGACTGACCCAGAGCAATTCTCCTCCTCACCCAGGCTGGCTTCCAGTATGGGGCTCACACAAGCAGTGTTCAGAGGCATCAGCCCTCACCCCTTCCCTCTGAGCTAAAAAGGCTATCTGGGAGGAAGGGAGGGCAGGCTGCAGAGGTGCAGGGAGGGCAAGGCTGGCCAGAATTCCTTTTCCCTCTCCTCGGCATGCCTTGTTTGGGGAGCCCAAGCTGCTATGAGAAGCCCAGCCCAGCCTCCCTGCTCTGTATGGCATGCAGGTTGGTACCGTCCCCTCTCCAAACCAGTGTTCCAGAACACTGACACCAGGTGGGCAACCCAGCAGAGGGGCTGAGAGTTCCCTGACAGCTTCCAACTTGTAGACCCAGCAGAGAAATAACAGGTAACAGGCCATGAAGGGGAGTTAAAAGGCAGCCCTGGGAACAGCACTTTCACCAAGTAGAGGAGCCATTTAGCCCATAATTGCAGGCAGCAGTGAGACATCCAGCAAGCTCCCACATTCCTGAGTTTATCTCCTGGACACCACCCCCCCAATCAGGCCTGAGCTGGGGCCTAGCACAGTGGGCTCACCTAGAGTGGGGAAGTCGATGTGGGCTTGGAAGGGGTGGGTTTGATGCTCAGGACCAAGCTCAGTACTGATGTGAGTTACTTGGGAGCCAGGGTTCTAAAACACCCTTGTCCAGGGTGAAGGAGCAGGAAGTGAAGTGGCAGGAGGGAGAGGCTGTGAATCAGGAGGGAAGATGAGTGTAAAACCAGGGGGTAAAATTTGGAATGGATGGGAGGGGGAGGGTGGCAGGAAGGAGAGAAATGACACTGAGAACAATTGTGAAATCCCTAGTGTTGGGGTGAGGGCGAGTTCAGTCCCAGGGAGGAGAGAAGTGGACGGACAGGAATTTGGAGTGAGAGCCTCAGGCTTTCTCCACTGGCCAAGCCACCTCTCCTCTCTGAGCCTGATCTCCCCATCTGTGTGGGGTGCAATTATTCGGGGCATGGGACCGGGAGTCAGGATTCTGACAATGGCCCCAGTGCTCACTAGCTATATGAACTTAGACAAGGTACCTAACCACCCTGTGTCTCAGTTGCCTTCTATGTCAAACAAGTATCATGACAGAGACCCCTGTAGTGCTACTGAAGATTAAAGAAGATACATGTAAAGTAGATACCTAGAGCGGCTGCTCAAAAAATATTCACCATTGTCCTTCTTTTCGTCTATCACCCTCACAAAGTTATTACAAGACTCAAATGAAGTCATGCTTGCGGCTGACCTGCCATGTGGTGTGGCACAGACTGAATCGCCAATACATGAATGTTTTGAAATCATAAGTGACCAGGATGGGAGGAGCATAATTTAGTGCTTGGGTTCAGAGCCTAAGACCTGTGAATAGAGAAAGTAGTTCAGATGAGAGGCTACAGGAGCGTCCACGGTGTGTGGCTGAGAGCCTGGGTGGGTAGGGGGCCCGGAAACCCCCAGGCCTGTTCCAGGTCTGCCCCAGGCCCCAATCCCCAGATCTGGTCCTGAGGACATTATTTACTCATTCCAGCATTCCCGGAGTATGTGGGCAACTCAGTCCATATTCTAGTCTAGAGAAATCATGTCAGAAAGAAAATGGACACATTAAACTTTCTGCCAAGGACCTCCTGCCCATTTAACGGAATTCAAAATTTCACCCAGTAACGTGATGATGGAGTGTTCTTTTCTTGAATTACCGTACATGTACCTGGTTGGTGTATTCTGCCAGCTGCCAGCTCCTCTGACTCTTCCTGCTTCTCCCCTGTCCAAACCAAACCACCATCTGTCTCCCAAGCCCAGTGCATCAACATCTGCTTGGCTCTCTAGGTTGCAGGCTCCTTCCAGGCTGAGGAAGAGGAGCAACAGCCTGCCGCCGGGACTCTGAGATCTAGGGTCGTGCAGAGCCTCCCCGCACTGTTAGGGATCCTGCATCCCAGAGCCCTCTAGGAGGCTGTTGCATGGAAGCTCTCTCCGTCTCTCACCTCTGGCTGGGGCAAGTGTGGTTTCTGGAACAGGAGAACAAAGTCCTGGAGACTAAATGGAGCTTCCTGCAAGACCAAAAAACCACCAGGGCAAATTCTGACCCCATTGATGCCTACATCAACATGAGTGGCAGCTGGACTGCCTGGGTGGAGAGGAGGGGAGGCTGGAGGTGGAGCTGAAGAATATGCGGGACGTGGGGGGGCACTTCAAGAATAAGTGAGAAGATGCTCAGCCAGTGCTTGGGCCAGGGCGCTGCCCTGGGGCTCCAGGGGAGGCCAGAGGGAGCAGGAGAAACCGCCTCTGCTCTCCAGAAACGCCCAGTCCAATGGGGAAATGGGACACACTCAGGACACAGAGGTGAAATTGGAAATAGACATAAAAGTAGAAAGAGAGCTGGGACCCTGTGGTCAAGAATGCAGAGGCTTTAGGGAAGGGCTGGGATTGTAGATGACGATAACTAGCATAGGTACAAAAAGCATAACACACACAACATTTTTCAAACTCTGCAGATGAGAAAAATAAGGCTCTGAGACAGCAACCGGCATACCCAAGGTGACACAAAGTAGCAACTCAGGAGTTAGGAATGAATCCCACAGAATCCCACTCTCACATGCAACTAAATCTCACTGCTAATTTGCACAGTGGTCAAGTAGTCACTCCAACCCAGGCCAAGAGGCTGGAGAACAAAAATGAAAGAGACACATTTGCTGCCTTCTCCCAGGACCACACACACACACACACACACACCCCACTAAACATAATGAGATGCTCAAATGTTTGGGTCTGTAGATACAAATTTCTTGATTTTATTGTTTTGACTTATTTTTATTTTTATTTTTCTTGTCCTATTATTTTTAATTCTCTTGGTCCAGCCAAAGTTAGTAAGTGGATCATGAGTTTTGGTCACCACTATTCGCATTCTGTAGCACAAGCTCAGGTTTTAGATTTGTGCTGTCCAACATGGTAGCCAGTAGCCACATGTGACTATTTACATTTAAATGAATTACAATTCAAAATTCAGAGATGGGGGAGTCAGTCTCAATGCCAGGTTGTCACCCGCCTGTCTCATAGTGTTTATAAGCGCCCTGCTGGGAGCAAGCTACAAGCTCTAAGCGAGCTTGCCATACCGGCTGCATTTCAGGGATTCAGTTGCCACACGTGGTGAATGGGTCCTGTAATGAACGCAGATACAGAGCAATTCTGTCATCTTGGAAAGTTCTCCTAGACAGTGCTCTAGACTCCAGTCAGTGGCTTTAGGATCTTGGCTCAATCACTTTAATGGCTGAATGACCTCAAGAAAATGATTTAACTTCTCTAAGACCCTGGTTCGTCATGTGTTGAAAGAGACATCAATAGTACCCACCTCACAAGAGCATTGAGAGTATTAAATCAAAACTTGCCTGTAAGGTACCTGGTAGGGTTCACAGTGCCTGGCACATAGTGAGTTGTGTATAAGTGTTAGCTATGTTTATTCTGTTTATGATTAGGTATGTGTGTGTACTGATGCAGACTCAGACAAGAGAAGCAAGAGTGCAGATGGGTAATTTATAACACGTATGCAAACATGGACTAACAGTGTTTCAGTCCGAGAAGCCTTCCTAGAGGAGAAGACTAAAGCTTAAGATTGAAAAGGAAGAAGGCACAGGGAAGGGGTATAGCAGGGCATCTGTTGAAGAGTGCTCCTGGTCAATGGCCAGACAATGCTCCTGTGGCATCCAAGTGGCCTGTGCAGGGCCAGGTGACGCTTGCCCTTCGGCAGAGGGACTGTGAGCTGGGTAACATGGAAGGCAAGGAGAGGACAGCTGTGTGGAGTTAGGTGACGAAGAGAATTCAGATTTCATTAAAAGGCAACTCAAGGAAACAGGAAAACCGAATCGGTTTTCCCAGAGAACACTGGGAGAAAGTACAGTACTGAAGTTTCAATGGCAGGCAGGAGATTTTCTCAGATCCTGTGGAGCCGTAGTGGAAATACAAAAGCCAAGAAGATCCTGCCGAATGTAAGTCATGTGTGATGAGACTTCGTAGTTTTAAAAGAAACTTACCATTGCATCGTGGAGAAAGATCCTCTGAGAGGTCACATGGTTGATGGGCGAGCAGCTGAGGTCTAAACCACAGCTGTCTAGCACCACGAGGGTGGAGCGCTCTGATGCAGCCAGGTAAGTTGGGTGGGGAATGAGTCACCTGCAGCAGAAGGGAAACTTCCTTCTCAGAGATCAGTGAGCAGGAGGCACCTCCACGTGCCCCTGGGGGACAGGCAGGGTGGGGTTGCTGCCTATGGGCAAATTGAAGAATGAGAAAGCTTAGTGGGAAAGGGTTCCTGTGGGCCTGAAGTCTCTGCTTCTCAGACCACAGTTCAGTGTGCCTGGGCAGAGTGAGGGAAATGCGGGTGTTGTGGGGTGAGGGACTGCGGACCTCTGACCTTTCTCCCTGTTCCTCCCCTCCCTGCCCTGGGTTGGGGCAAGACCATAAAAAAAATATAAAAGGAAATGTATGTGCCCTTTTATGGGACCCAAATACTCCAAGGAGCTGAGCAGTGAGAAAAGAAACCTCAGAAAGAATGAGAGGGGATCTGTTTTGTTGTTGTTGGGGTTTTGGGTTTTGTTTGGTGGTTTGTTTGATTTGGGATTTGGGGCTATGTGTGTAATAGGAGAGCCAGGCTACAGTGGAGAATTAGCTGAGGCTGGGTGCAGACCTGCCATTGCCTGCTCACCTCCACGCCACTGCTCCGACTTTACTCCCAGAGCCTGTTCCGACTTTACCCCCAGAGCCTGCTCCAACCACATTCCACTTCTTGATCTTTCCCACAGGTATGAAGAAGAAATCAGCAGGTGCACTGAGGCAGAGAATGGGATTGTGGTGCTCAAGGGGAGTGGACAGAGTTGCTCTTGCCCGGTTCCCAGTGGCCTCATACAAGGCCTTATTTAATTTGCACAGCAAGCCTAGAAGTAGGTCTTACTTTAATGGTGGGAAAATGCAATTCAGAGAGGTAAAGAAACTTGCCCAGGGCTACCTAGATAATCAGGAGTGAGTCAGAACCCAGGACTCCAGAGTCTGACCTGCAAATCCTGACACCAGCCCCCACCTCAACCCATGTGGAGTCCAGTATGGAGACGGGAAGGAAAGCAGGCCTGTCCTGGGCTTAGTCTCCAGGCACCGAGTCAGGCTCAGGAGGAGGACGGGGCAGCCCGGAAGCAGCTCCACAGGGTTCTGGGCCTTCCTGCTCGGTGGCCAGGGCCAGGACAGGGTTGTCCTCACCGTGTGAGGTGACATAGGAGACCTTTTTCCATGTGGCACCAGAGGTGATGAGCAGGTGAGCACCTCTGAAGGCCCCGGTCTTCACAAACTTTGGAAGTTCTACTCCCTCCCTCCCCTCCAAGTTCTACTCCATGGTCTGGAGTAGACAGATGCTCTGTCCTTGGGAACTGAAGCTCTCCACCTAATTCACAGACAGAAGGGGCTGGTTATCCCTGGAAGGGTGAGGCCCAGAGTTTTGTGGGACACAGATGCTGCCTGCATGAAGAAGGTGGGGCTGGAGGCCAAGGTGGATACCCTGACGGATGAGACCAACTTCCTGAGCACTTTCTACAAGGCAATGAGAGTGCCCGTCACCCCGCAACAGGAGGGCTGGGGGCTGGGTGTTGGAGCCTCAGCTGGGCGCAGAGGCTGCCGGCTCCTTCCCTGGTCTTCTTTCTGCTCCTCATTTCATCTGCACATTATAATTTGCAGGGCAGATGCCGCTCCTCCTACCACAGGAGAAAATAATGCTCCATAGAGCAGCCAGTGGGTTGGGAGAGATGAAAAATTCAGGCTTAACGATCAAGCATGTTCTGTTGGGCAGGCAGAAAAATGGGCTGTCTGTCATTAAAATACAGATTTCCATAGAACTTTCTGAGTAACTTGGCCATCCTGCCCTGCCCAAATTTACCTGCTGCACTTCCTAGAGCAACTGCAGGGTGACGCAATTACACAAATCAAGTGGCAATTAGTGAGCCCTTGGGTGCTTCTGAAAGCAAGCAACGGAATTGCCTGGTTCTCCATTTGTGTTCTCCTTGGGGCTGCAGACACAGTGCTGAGCAAATGCAATGAAGCCCAGTTCTCGAAGCTTACAGAATAGTCGGGGAGAAACGCACAACAGAGGTAATCAAATCACTGTACCATTTCAGGTACGATAAGGCAATGAAGAGAAATAACAGTAGAAAGCAATCACAGGCAGTGGGCAGATGACATTGGACAAGAAACTTGAAGGAATTGAGGATGTCAGCCAGGAAGTCATGGTGGGTGGTGGCAGTGTTCCAGCCAGAGGGAATGGGAAGTACAAATGCCTCCAGATGTGATCCAGGAATGCCCGGAGGAGGACAGTGTGGTTGGAGCAGAGGAGTGAGTGGTGAAGATAGGGCCGGGGTGTTGAGGTGAGGTGTAGGGTGAGTGCAGTGCCTCCAGGTATGCCTGGGAAAGGTCACACACACATGACGCCCCATAGAAGCTGATCACATTGTTCCAGGGCCTGGGGCTTCACCTCTGAGGGTTTGAGTGGGCTCCAATTTCACCTCACAGCCCACACGGGATAACCACCCCCTCTCTGCTTGTTCTCTTCAATGCTGACAACCAGGGTGGTATTGGCTCCAAATTCTCAATTAGCCCATAGCCAGCAAGCCTGTGGGCTGAGACCTTTGAAATAGATCCGCATCCAGCAAAACTATTTGGTAAAAACAAGCTGCAGCACAATAACAAAATAATTTGTTGAAATAGGAAATATATGAATCAGTCATTAATACAGAGAGCAAAGGAACATTTTTACTTAGACTTTTGCCTAGTGATTCTGAAATGTTAAAGAGCATCAGAATCTTCTAGAAGTCTTGTTAAACACCAATTCTGATTCAGTAAGTCTGGGCTGGGCCCACAGTGCTGCATTTCAGTCAAGTTTCAGTGATGTTGATGCTACTGGTTTGAGGTCACATTTTGAGAACCACCAAGTTAGATGATCCTGAAAAGTGATCATTAACAAATTAATTGTGGGTTGACTGTTTCCAGACCATCTTATCTGGATGTCATTTAATCTTCATGAATTCATACACAGCCAGTATTATGCTCAGCCTTGCTGAGCTCCTGGATGCTATCTAAACGTGCTTGGCAGATGCAAGACTTGAATTTGTCAGTGGGGTGCCCTTTCTGCTGTTTCGAGCTGGTTTCCATTTCCCATCCTTGTCCCTGAGGAGCAGGGAGGAGCCAAACTGGGAAACACAACTGGGAAGTAGGCGAGTTTTCTGGCTCCTTCTGACTCAGTTTTCTTACACAAGGTATTTGTTTGGTGTGAAGAGTGGTATTTTCTCAGAACGTGAGACATCCATGGTGCTGACAGGTCACAACAAGGTGTGCTCCTGTGACAACAGGAGTGGCTTCTGGAGAATTCTAGCTAGAGTTACCTGTGCTGCTGCCCCCTCCACACACTTGAGCTGATGACAAAGGACAGCCATTAACTCAATGACCTCCCTAGTGTCCTTCCCAGCCCTTTCAGACCTACACTGGCCACACTCCTCCCCAACCGTGCAAGACCCTCAATGCCAGAGTCCATTCCAGGGGGCAGGTCACAGCCTCCCAACACATGCCCACACACACACATGCTCACACATGCACATGAATGCACACACATTACACACATACACACATGCACACATGTCCTCAACACATACACATGAATGCGCACACACATTATGCACATACACATACGCCCCCCACACATGTTCACACATGCACACGAATGTGCACACATTACACTTGTACACACATGTACACACACGTGATCACACATGCACATGAATGCACACACACATTACACCCATGCACGCACACACACACACACAAGCACACACACACTCTGCTTCAACCCTCTCATTTGGGCCCAACCACAAGAGCAGGCTCAGCTTCAGGCCCACATCTCCGAAACCTCGTGGTCCTCTTGTTGATGGACAACAACACCTGGACCTGGGCAGCAACATCATTGAAGTCAAGGCCCAGCAGGAAGACATCGCCAAGGACAGCAGGGCCCAGGCTGAGTTCTGGTACTAAACCAAAGTGAGACATCAAGGACAAGTTCATTAAACAAGCACGGAATACTAAGATTTCAAAGGCAAACAAAATACAAGCCATGTCCTCCCAGGTGTCCCAGTCTGATAGGGTCAAGGGATCTGAATTCAGGTTGGGGCTTACCCTGTGTTACCTGGGGGAAGCATGTCAGGACCTGGGGAACAGCCAGATAAAGGCAGGAGGTGGTCAGTCCCTCTGCCAAGAGGAAGATGGACACACCTCCAATGCCTTGTATCAGAGATTCAAGGAACAGCTGGACAGTTCCAGCCATCAGTGCCAACAGAAGGAAGGGAGAGGGAGGATGAGGACAAGAGAAAGGTTTAACGCTTTGTGGAGGAGGCTGGAGGATCCAGACAAGAAAGGCAGAACTGGCTAGGGCCCAGGGGCTGGAGGGCAAAGCCTCGATCTAAGTCACAGAATGAGAGTTTCCAGATGAGAGCAAACACTCTGCCCTGGAATAAGTTGCAATGCCAAGGAAAACACAAACAAAGGGAAAGTGATTGGCACCCTGCATGATGCTGAGTTTGGGAGGGTGAGATGCATGGTGTCGAGTAAGAGGGAATAAAGACCAGGTACAGGAAGAAGGGAAAGAGCACAGCCACAGCTGTCCAGCTGTAGGGTGAAGCCAGTGGGCATGGAGAGTGAGGGGCAGAGCCAAGAGAAAATGCAGATGAATTTGACTGGGGCAGAGGTGGCCCAGCAGGGAGGCTCTGAGAGGCACATGAAAGCCTGTGGGGCTGTGGGAAGACACAGCCTTCTCTTCCCTACCCTAGCTGTCCCTACCTGCTGCACTCATCCCTTATCCGAGGTCTGCTTCTCCTCCCTCCTAGTACAAGGAGCTGCAGCACTCTGCCAGCCTGCACGGGACGACCGCCACACCACCAAGATGGAGGTCTCCAAGCTAAACTGATAATGCAGAGGCTGCGCTCAGAGATTGATAACTTGTAGAAGCAGGTAGAGCTGAGCTCCCAGGTGTCCTCCCATCCATGCTCCTGCCTCCAAGTGGACTTGTGCCTGGGCCCACTCAGCTCATAGAGATGCCTCCCAGATGAGTGGCCTTCCAGGAATATAAATATGCATTCACCTAATGCGATGGTTAATATTGTCTACTTGAGTGGCTTGAAGAATGAGAAAGGCACTATCTTCTGGAGGAGTAAATGGCAAAACCCTGGGTTGCTTTAGTTACTCTTGATCCAGAAAAGTTTAGCATTGAAAAGGACCTCAGAGGGCCAGGTGCAATGGCTCACACCTGTAATCCCAGCACTTTGGGAGGCCGAGGCACGTGGATCACCTGAGGTCGGAGTTTGAGACCAGCCTGGCCAACATGGTGAAAGTCCATCTCTACTAAAAATACAAAACTTAACTGTGGATGGTTGTGCATGCCTGTAATCCCAGCTACTCTGAAGGCTGAGGCAGGAGAATAGCTTGAACCTAGGAAGCAGAGGCTGCAGTGAGCAGAGATTGTGCCAGTGCACTCCAGCCTGGGTGACAAAGCAAGACTCTGTCTCAAAAAAAAAAGAAAGAAAGAAAGAAAAGAAAAAGTGAAAGGACACCAGAACATCATTTTCTGCATTCTGGCCAAGTCTCAAATTGTCCAAGGCAGACAGAAATCAATCTTATTTTTAAAGATGATGAAGCTCCAACCTCCTTTGCATTAAATCCACTTTTTTTTCATATTTTTAATCTAAAGTCCATAGAGGATCTTACTGTGTCCTCTATGAACGACATCACACACATTCTCCTCGCTGCTTGGCAGTGCACCATGCCCCAGGCCACCATCACCTGCTGATGCCAAGCAGCATGGGGGGCTGGCACCAAGAATAAGCTGGTGGAGCTGGAAACAGCCCTGCAGAAGGCCAAGCAGGACGTGGCGTGGCAGCTGCGCAGGTGCCAGGTGCCAATGTATGCCAAGCTGGCCCCAGACATCAAGATCGCCACCTACAGGAAGCTGCTGGAGGGCTTGGAGAGCAGGTGGGCCACCCTCCCATCCCACTACAACCGAAGCGGATGCGCCAGACCACGGCAGCAATGCCACAGAGGCCCCAGGAGCCCCACAATGTCAGCCCTCCAGGTAGAAGCTCCCAGGTAAGAAACGGTTAAAATGCAACTGCTCCCTCCCACAGCTGTTGCAGTCACAGCCCCTCCCACAGCTGTTGGACTTGGGACAAGCCTCAGGGGCTCCGGAATTGCCCTACAAGCTGATGATCTCGCGCTGCCTCTCTGCCACAGCTCCCTCTTCTCATTTTTATCTGTATTTTTGAACTGATCTCTCTCCTGGATTTCCTTCACAGATGCACAGGAGCTTCTCAAGGCTAAAGAGCTGAGGGGAGAGCTTGCCGAGCACATGTCAGGGCCCTGTGCCATTAACTTTAAATACAAAGAACCCAGGGCCCCTCAACCTCTCAGCGGTCACAGCCTCTCTGAAGAAAGTGTCAGAGCCATGAGCATCTGTGAGTCAATGTCTTGGGATGGTAGAAAGGTAAGGGGCACAATGGAAGCTGCGAGCATCACTCGTGAGGGCCTGGTGAGTCGAAGATGAACAGGCAGGGGCAGGGATGTCAGGAAGACAACCCTTGGGGGCTCTATGGAGACCCCTCTCTTCTTGTGCCCTTTTTCCCTGTGAGGTCAAGAGAACTCAAAAAGGGCACATTCCATGTCATTAAGGAGCCCCACAATGTTCTCCTCACGCTGGCTTAATCTCCATAGAAATTGTGGAGATTAACCTGCAGCTTACCCCTCACCCCCAGGGCTGGTCCCAGAAGATCCCAGTGATGGGACAAGACTATTCAAACAATCATGGGTGCCCAGTCTGAATGCCTGATTTCTCAGCTAGTGCTGGCAGGAACTCAGACTAACACAAATAACAAGAGGCTATTAAACAGATTAAATGTAAAGGCCTATATTTAGAATTTAAGCACGTTAATTGGACAAATAGAACAGTGACTGATCTGGCGTGGCCTCAACTCACAGGAGGGAGTGCAGAAGGAATGACCTCACCGAGTGACCCTCTGGAGCTCTGGGGCTATGTGTAGAAGTTTAGCATCGTAGGCGATATTCATGGGAGCATTGAGTTCTGGTCATGGGAGTAGAATCTCCTTGAGACCCGTGTGGGTTGGACCATACTAGAGAGGCTGGCCTGCCAGGATTAGGAAGAGCCTGGAACCAGCTCATCAGGGGACAGGAATGTCTTGCCAGGATAAATGGATGCCAAGAGAGGAAGTCAATGAAACATTTCCAAATGTTTACCTGGCTTGCAAAGATGCATCTAAGTAGGGAGCTCCAGTTGCTGAAAATACTGAAGCAGAAGCTAAATGACTGCATCTTGGCAATGTCATCAAGGGTGTCAGTACTCGGGGAGGCTCATCCAGGTGGCCTGCTGGCCTCTTTCAACACAGGAGCCTATGGCTTCCTTCCAGAATACAAGGCCTCCTATTCCATCCAATGGGAGAGCCTTCTACAAGACAGGGGAATGAACCCAGTGCAGGAGCTGAAGGGCCTTGGCTTCTGTTGGGCGTGCACTTGGGTATATCATTTGATCTCTTTTCACCTCCGTTTTCTCCTCTACAAAATCAGGGTGACTGTAGTAATAGTGTCCTCTCAGCCCCGTTGAGATCCATGTGGTCACAGCTGTGATGTGCCTTGAGCATGGCGATGCCCTGTGCAGAAAGGTTCATGAGGAGGCAGTGTGTGATGGGGTGGTGAGTCCATGCCCACCCTCTCACACTGGCTCAGGAGTTCCCCGAGAGTCTCAGGGGAGGGAGGGTTGCCTGGAACAAGGCACTGTGGGAAGGAAGCAGGCATTGGGATAACATGGGAAACAGGAAGAGCCTGCCAACATGCCCTATGCCTTCTCTGCACAGCTGAGGTCTCTTCCTCGGTGGGCACAGGCTTCAGTAGGGGCAGCATCCTCTGTGTGGGTGGGGGCAGCCGCAGCAGTGGCCTCTGTGACAGCAACAGGAGCAGTGGCTTCAGCTGAACCAGCAGTCACAACAGCTCCAGCATGTTCATTGTCTCCAAGAGACGGTCCACCAAGAAGAGTCACGGGAACCACACACCCCACCTGCCTCAGCTGCCACCCACCTCAGGCCCCCAAGCTTCCCAGCCCCAAGCCTTGATGCTTTGCTGACATCCCACACCCAAATTCAACAGCAGGAGGCACAGGGAGCAGGAAGTGCTTGTGAGGTCACCTTGTCCATCCCTCTGCCTCCAGAAGGTCCCCACAGAGGTACCCCTCCCACTCCTGATCTCAGAGACCCGAAGGGTCCACAGGCATCCATTCGAACCAATGTTGACTCAACTGCTCTGTGCCAGGACTTGGGCTAGCACTTTGCCCTTAAGAAGCTTCCAGAGTAGGGGGTGCCCTAGGGTCTTCCCCTCCTGTCTGACCCAGACCCACAGCGACCACAAGACAACACCTCTGGTGCAGTCCTTCCCGGGAGCTCACAATTGACCGTGGTGCCCCAGAGAGGCTGAGTGCAGTATAGGCCCAAGTTTCCACGTACATTTCTCATTGCAGATAGAACACTTTTTCCACTTAGGCCAGGACATGTCTTGCAAACCCTGCCATACACACCCCCTCCTCACCTCCCTTCTTGCCCTGCCCAGGCCCCAACCAAGTCCCCTGATCACTCCCACTAGCAGAATCTTTGAATGAGAAATCAACACCCTTCACAATGGGATCCACTCTTGCTTATTCATAGTAGAATGGAATGATGTTATCAAGAACTCAAAAGCCCTCCATGGCCCGGGGCTGCATTGGATGAGAGTTCATAGCCAAATTTCTTCAAGTCTGCCTTATTTAAGTCAGCATCAGACCTGCTGTTGCTAATCGGAAATGTGCTGATGATGGAGGGATGGCAGGGAATCAGGCCCTTGTGAGGGCGCAGGAAGGCAGCTCAGCCCAAAATGCTTGCAAGAAATACACCAGGAAAAGCCCATTTTAATTCTGCATTGAGAACTGCCCTGTGAGAGTCCTGCAAAATAATCCTCCAGGCTCAGGACTATTTCTCTTCCCTTGTGCTAGCCACATCTCTCTTCTGGAAAGTTTTCCTTCCTTTTAACCTTGCCTTTTCACCTTTCACCCTCACTTCCTTTTCTGCTCACCTCTTCCACCGCCCCGCCCCCCCATCCCCTTTACTCTTCCTGTGTGTATTTCTCACCCTTCTTCCTCCCCCACTCCTTCTGTTTGGCAATCTATTAATATTGCCTGCTCTTTCTCTCCTGACCTCCCTTCATAAGAGAGGGGGCACATTGCTCAGCCCCAGAAGGGAGCACAGAAGAAGGCTGGCATAGAATTGGGGATGGGATAGGTGTGGGGTTCTTCTTTGAGGCTGGCCTTCACAGGGTGGTTTCTGGATTTAATTTGAAGAGTCATAACCCCCCCGACAAACACCTGCCAAAATGCATTCCAAAGGCAGGTAGAGATTGTCTACTGCACTGCCAAGGTGAAGACGGAATTCACTGATCCAGAAGAAAAGGCAAACCCTTCTGAACTGCCTGCTCCCTTTATGCCCACCTAGTTCCTGAATCAACTTTAATAAAATGCTGCCAAGCTCTCTAGGTCTTGACTGAGTCCTCTCCTAGCTCACACCCAGAGCCCCTCTGGACTCAGGGAGCTCAGGGAACAAGTGCCTTCCACCCACAGTGAATCCAAGGAACCACCCTGCCCTCTGCTCCTGAGCTGTGGTCCTGGGCTCCAGGAGCCCAACATGGTCACTGAGACCATCCTCTGGCCTGGACATGGTGTGGAGACTGTGCTGTGTCTACTACTGCAGTGACCCCTGCCCTCCGGTTCTGCCCATTGTCTCCCTCACCCCCTCTAGTGGGAATCTGCTCTTTGGTCGAGCCTCTGAGTGTCCCCATCAACATTCACACCGTCCTGGGCCCCTCACCCTGTGGACTCAGCCCAGAGCAGAGTGTGATCTCCTTCCCCTGACACTCTGCAGTTGGACCCTCTGCCTCCCATCGTGGCTGTGGTCTCGCCTTGCAGCCCTCCCCTCCCCACTACTCTGGGGCCCACAGTCAGGACTATAAAAAAGGGGACAGGGAGTGTGAAACGTAACAATTAGACTGAGAATTCCAGAGGCTCAGGAAAGCTTTGAGTTCAGGTCTCCTAATCCATAGGTTGGAAGGCTGAGGGACAGGAACAGCAGAACGTGCATGGGCAGCAGATTCCCAAATCCTAACCTGGGCTTCCCTGTTCTGGAGCAGTATGGCAGGGTGAAGTCAGAAGGAACAGGAGGGACTCGCAGCTAATCAGTCAGCCACAAACCATGTGACTTGGGGACACTGCTCTTAACTGCTCTGCTCCCCATTTTCCTGTCTGTGGCATAGTAACTACCTTATGATATAGTCAGGGAATTAAATGAGACCATGATGTAAAGCGTACACGGTGCTCCTAGCACATAGTAAATGCCCAATAAATGCATATTATTATTATTGGCTTGATTTTGACCTGGTAATAAGTCCCAGTGTGGAAGGGAAAGGTCAGTTGGCCACAGCAAAAGTTTCACTGATTAAATTGACAGAGAGGAGAAGGAAAGAGAGTGAGGAGGGGGCTTTAGACATCTCCAAAGATCTGTGTCTGTGACCTGGCTGCTGGAACGAAAGCCTGAATCCTACATCTGGGACTTCTTGGGAGTCTAACAATCCCCAAGGGCAGCAACTCCCCCCAGAGACATCCTCAGGCCAAAGCTGGCTCTGCTGGCCTCAGGGACACTCAGGCTGGGTTGGGCCCAAAGGGAAAGTAACAGCCACATGGAAGCCGAGACCCGAAGCTGAAATCATCCCTTTTGGGGGCCCCAGAAGTGTTGGGGAGAGCGTCCCTTCCTCTGCCCTTCTCAAGCACCAGGGCTCTCCTCTTGAGTTCTCTGCAGCCTTTTGGACTGATGGGCCTTGTAGAGAAGCATCTATGCCTGGAGCCTGTCTACCTTCAAGACCCCCGTGGGACAGTGGGTCACTGAGCCAGAGCTCAGGAGGGTTAAGGTCTGGCCTGCTGTAGGGAGGCTTCTCCCACCCCAAAAGCCTTCTTCCCTGGGAACTCCCTGACTCACCTAGGAGCCCACAGAGGGCACTTGGGTTGGGAAGATCCGCAAAAATCCTAGAAGTGGCCTTGGAGAAATAGCCAGAGCATACTTAAGCATATGGGGCTTGCCCTCTAATCCGAGGGAAGCCAGAGTGTATCATTCATGGCACGCCTCCCCTCCTATGAAATGACGTAGTCCTAACTCTCCCTTTCCTTGAGACTAAGCCACTGGATACATGGAACATACCCATCTGGTTGGCCCCTTTCATCACCCCCATGATCAAGGAAGAAGGACAAATAGGATTTTTATGGGGCTCAACAGCACTGACCATTGGCCCCTTCTCTTTGGTCTTCGCTACCCTAATTATCCACCTCACTACTTAGCACTACCAATATCCCAAGCTCATAAACCTGGTTTAATGGTGATGTGGGGTTTGACCCAGCTCAGCCCCCCATCGCCCTACCAGATAAAAGGGGGGAAACTGAGCCATGACTTGATCATCCTGTCCCCTGTTCTTTCCTCCAGGGCCCTGTCTCTCTGCCTCTCTCTCCTGCCATGTCATACCATTCCTTCCAGCCGGGCTCTAGATGTGGCAGTCAGAGTTTCAGCTCATACTCGGCTGTCATGCCCCGGATGGTCACCCACTATGCAGCCAGCAAGGGGCCATGCCGGCCGGGGGCTGGTGGGCGTCTCCGAGCTCTGGGCTGCCTCAGCTCACGGAGTCTGTGCAACGTGGGCTTTGGGAGGCCCCGGGTAGCCTCCAGGTGTGGAGGTACCCTGCCTGGCTTCGGGTACCGACTGGGGGTCACCTGTGGGCCTTCTGCCTGCATCACCCCAGTCACCATCAATGAGAGCCTGCTGGTTCCCCTGGCGCTGGAGATCGACCCGACCGTGCAGAGGGTGAAGAGGGATGAGAAGGAGCAGATCAAGTGCCTCAATAACCGCTTCGCATCCTTCATCAACAAGGTAAGGGGGCCATGGCCCAGGGCCACAGGAGGAGACCCACTGCAGATCTGGGGTCTTGTCTTGTTCTGGTCCAAGGGAACCAGGAGAAGACTGACAATGAGGAAGCCTCAGTTCATCCAGTGGCCTCTTTCATACTCCACAGCCACCAGCCATTGAAAGCCAGTTAGACCAGACTCTGCACTAAACATTTCTGTTTCTTTGTCTTTTTAAAAATATATCATCTTTCTCTGAATATTATCTGACAAAATCACCAATCACCAAGGTTGCCTGAGGTCAGACTGTAAGAGGAACTTCCAAAGCAGTACTGAAAGGAATGATCAGAGAGGCAGAGAAATGCCCTTCCTAATGAGGCTTTAGTGGTAGAACTGCCCTCTGTGTGCCTGAGCTGGGTCACGACTCTTGAGCCCGAAGGTGCGGATGGGCACTGTGACCCCAGAGCTTCCCATCAGTTGAGGTCTGGGATGAGAGGAAAGTAGACAGTGAGAGCTAGAGGCACAAGGTGACAGCCACGAATGCCTCACATCTGTCAACTCCAGAGCCACTGAAAAGCCTCAAGGAAGGGGCTCCTTCAGAAGGTGCTGAAACAGCCTGCCATCTCTCAGCAGCCCCTGGGCCCGTCCCCATACCCCAGAGAGGCTCTTGGGGTCAGGATTTATTCCAAGATCTGAGCTGGTGTTTCTGGTAACCCCAAGGTTTCGGGGCAAGAGTCCTGGGCCAGAGGTCAGGAGCCCTGGCCTCTGGCATTGACTCTACTCCTACACCCTAAATCCCTGTGCAAGCCATTCACCTCCTGGCCTCTGGACCATGCCGCCCAGTGGGGAAGGTAGGACAGACACTGGGAGATTAGAGGAGATAATATATTCAAAAGTGCTTCACGGAAGAACTTGTTTACTCAAACTTACAGTTTTATTTCTAAAGCTTACTAAGTTCTGGCTATAAACTCATTCCAACAACATGGGCCCGGATTCTCAACATCACCCCACCTTCTGTAAGGCTGGGAGCCTCCTGTGGATGCAGCCACTGATCAGAAGTAGGGCAGTGCTACTTGTGCAGTTTTCTTGAGAGACAATGCACAATATGGAAAATCCCACAGCAAGGACTAAAGGCCACGTTCCCTTTGTCAGTGACTAGCTGGGTGGCCATGGTCAACGTACTCAACTCCTAATCTCAGTTTCCACTTCGTGAGAAGGGAGGAGGTGGCCAGCAGCTGTCCACATTACTGTGACCTGGACTTTTTTCAGATACAGCCGTGAGGATGCAGCACAGTAAGTGAAAAGAGCTTAGAGTCCCTTGATCCAACCTTTCCCCCTGAGTGTCCCTAGGCTGTCGTAAGAGAAAGCCTCAACCCCCAAGCTTCACATCTTCTGACATTAATATGAAATTTACAGAGTGCCTTCCCATACACTGTCCCAAGTAAGAGCTCTGGGAAGCAAAATGAGGGCTGAAAGGACAGGATGTCTTAGTCAAGGTCACGAGGATAGAGAGAGGCAGGCAGGCAGTGCTGGAACAGGACCTGCCCAGGCCTCTAGGAGAAATACCCTAGCCACTACAATACGCAACCTCTGAGTGGAAGGTAGGGGTTCTCCAGCCGCCCCCAGGAGGGGAGACACAGAGACACACACCCTGAGATGCCAGTCTATGCAGACACCCTGATTGTTGCAAATTCCAGTACGTTGGTAGCAATGGGTTGGGAGAGAGGGCACAAACTCATTCCATTGCCCTCTCTAAGTCATGGTACCCAGGACACCTGCTGCCTGGTAATATTCCATTCTTGGCTGCAGGTCCGTTTCCTGGAGCAGAAGAATAAGCTGCTGGAGACCAAATGGAACTTCATGCAGCAGCAGAGGTGCTGCCAGACCAACATCGAGCCCATATTCGAGGGCTACATCAGCGCCCTTCGGCGGCAGTTGGACTGTGTGTCCGGGGACCGCGTGAGGCTAGAGTCGGAGCTCTGCAGCCTCCAGGACACACTGGAGGGCTACAAGAAAAAGTGAGTCAGTGCGGCTTTCAACTCACTGGGGGTCCCGGGGCAAGGGACAGAAACAATCTAGGCCCCGTTTCCCCATGTATAAAATGGGAAGCCTAAACTTAGTTCATTGGGTGGCAGAAAATTAGGTGGGATCGTGTCAGCAGGGCACCCCACTTGGCACACGGTGGGAGCTCTGAGACTGTGTACTGCCGTCTCCCTCCCCATTACCCTGCCCAAATAAGGCCCTCAGGATCTCTCTCTGTGTGTAAAACAAGCTCTTTCACCTGCAGCTTCTGGAGCTCCAGGTTTCTGCTGAAACCACCTGTTCTGCCTTTGCAGATCCTGAACTACTTCCTATTCCATAGACAGATCCCCAGGCCTCTTCCCTCCTGGCTTCTGCTCCTGCTGCTGCTCCTGCCTGACACACCCCTCTCAGCATCTCTCTGCACCACGTCCAAGCTACCACAGTCCACCTTTTCTCTCACCCACAACTCCAGCTTCCTGCACAGCCCTCATACTCGCTCTCCTCATATCAGGCTTTAGCTCCTTCTGCCTCACTTCACAGTTCTTTGTGGTTCCTGTTTTCTCTTCTGCCACACTTGCTCCCCCTGAGGACCGGTTCCAGGTCTGATTCACAGCTTGGAGTAGGTGGTTGATAAGCATATGGTAATTAAGTGCTTGCAAGAGGCTGAGGCCCAGATAAATTGTCTAATCAGGTCCTGGGCCCAATGGCCCATGGGAGTCCAGTGTCCTGTGGGAGTCCAGTGTCCTATGAGAGTCTGGTGTCCTATGAGAGTCCGGTGTCCTGTGGGAGTCCAGTGCCCCATGGGAGTCCGGTGTCTCATGGGAGTCCCGTGTCCTATGAGAGTCCGGTGTCCTATGGGAGTCCAGTGTCCTATGAGAGTCTGTGCCCTATGAGAGTCCAGTGCCCTATGGGAGTCCAGGGCCCTATGAGATTGCCCTATGGGAGTCCGGTGCCCTATGAGAGTCCAGTGTCCTATGGGAGTCCAGTGTCCTTTGAGAGTCCAGTGTCCTATGAGAGGCCAGTGTCCTATGGGAGTCCAGTGTCCCATGGGAGTCCAGTGCCCTAGGGGAGTCCAGTGCCCTGTGGGAGTGCATGCTGGAGACAGAGAAGTTGAAACAGGTGCCTTTCTATTGAGGAGAAACAGTGCAAATATACCGAGAGCTGAGAACAACAGGTCATAAGGGTGTGGGTCAGTGGAGCAGAGCCACAATGGGGACACTCACTGCAGCTGTCAACCACATACCTACTCAAGGCCGGACACTGTGCTAGGAAGCTGGGTGCTATGGAAAGATAAAAGGCTAGCTCTTTCCCAATCCAGTGTGCACAGACCACCTGCACCTACACACAAACAGAGCAGAAGGGAGAGGACTCCCTAGAAAGGGAGAGAGCAGCAGTCCAGGAAGCCTTCCTAGAGGAGGTGCCATTTGCTCTGGGCCTTGGAGGATAATGGCTCATTCCAATGACATTATCCCCTATCTTAATGGAAGATAATGGCTTCATTTCAATGGCTTCTTATAAAAGGGGGGTCCAGAATACATCCTGGAAATGGGGAAAGGACAGAAATGGGTGACAAGGAAGAGGCAGAGCGTGCCAAGTGAGAGGGACAACTCTAGGAGACTGTGACAGGTGAGATGCAGTGAGGCTGTGGGAGGGGTGGAGCCAGTCTCTCAGCATGAGCAATGCCTTTCTTGAGGACTGAGTAGCAAAGTGAGATTAAAAGACATGTTTACAGCTGAAGAAGGGGACTTCGGCTTTCAAAAGTCAGACGATTGGAGAAGGATGAGATCAAACTGGTATTTTAAGAATAATAGCAAGCGCTTTCACAGTACAGACCCTGTGCCAGGTGCTGTCCTAGTGCTTTGCAGGTATGAATGCGTGTGATGTGTTAGTTCACAACACCCTGTGAGGCAGGACTAGTATCAGCCTCATTCTGCGGATGATGAAGCTGTGCATGACGAGGCAGAAAGGCCAAGTCACTTACCCAACTTGCCCACAGCTTGCAGGGGACAGAGCCAGGATTCAAACCCGGGGGGTGGGCTCCAGAGTCCCTGGCCAGTGCTGCAGCAGTTCGGCTGGAAAAAAAGAGAGAGGAGCACAAAGAAGCAGGGAAGCATTTAACAGATTGATGTTGCTCACCAAACTGAACCCCCTGACCATTCCCTCTGCCTTAGGGGAGCGGCGAGTGGGCTGAGGAGCCCCAAGGAGCTTGAGGAAATAGCCTGGCTATCTCTGTGGGTCTGGTAAAGTGGGTAATTGCTACCTCTGCAAATGGACCCCAGGTAGAGGCCAGGCTCCAAACCCTCCCGGCAAGGAGGATGCAAGCGGGGCTGACGCCAGGAACTCAGTGACTCAGAAAAAATAGCTGGGCCAGCAGCACAGCCTTCTCCCACCTTCCCAGCGGAGGCCACTACGTGAAGCAAACCTCCTCAGCAGCAAGATAGAATGAAGCTAGCCTTAAGGAGGACTTCCCAGAGGAGGACTCATCGCAGGCACAGGCTCCAGAGGAATGGGGAGAAGAGTAAACTTGAAAAGTGGCTATAAGAAGCCATGGGACTACTCTTCCATTCCAAGTGGGTGGAGGAGCTAGAGATACCAAGACAGGGCTGGATCTGGGGACCCCAGGGCATTCACTCAGTGATAGGCAGTCGCCCCCAGAGGCCTGATGCCAAGATCTCTTCCGAAATCCACAAGCCCGACTAAAGCGTTTTTTCCCTGCCCTTTCCAACAGATATGAAGAGGAGCTCTCCCTACGCCCCTGCGTCGAAAATGAGTTTGTTGCCTTGAAGAAGGTGAGGAGGATGCACAGACAGGCAGAGACCCTGAGCTGGCCCCCTGGCCCCAGGCCACCTAGCCCTGAACTGAGTCCAAATGTGTCTGTAGCCCACTCACCTGCAAAACAGTTTCTCACCCCTCAAACTCCTGTGCCAGCCCCACTGACCCTGACAATGAGAAAGGCTAGCCTCCTCTCCCCCTACCTTGTCCCCTTGCAAAAGGCCAGCCAATGGCCTGGCCTCTACTTCCCCACTCTCATGGGCCAGAGCTGGGTAAAGGTCATGTCCACCCCTGCCCGGGCAGCTGGAGATGGGACTGATGCCAATACCAAACCAAAGCAAAAGCTCTGTCGCAGCCCCCAGATAGGACAACAATCGCGAGGGCTCCTCAGACAGGCGGCCAGGCCTTTCCAGGCCCAGGTTCTGCAAAGCAGGCTCTAAGCGGCTGCTGCCAAGGCTCGTTTAAACCTCTGCCCTCTTCAAGAAGCCAGGCCCAGGCCTGGGGCCCCGGCCCTCCTCCCACTTTGGCTCCATCACCCCTTCACTGCCCATGGGTGTCCATGAGGAAAGGTGGGCCCCACGCCTTCCCCTTGTAGCCAGCTAGCCTGGGAGGTGGCCCAGCCAGGTCACATTCTGTCCCTGCTCTGCTGCAGGACGTGGACAGAGCCTTCCTGATGAAGGCTGACCTGGAGACCAATGCAGAGGCGCTGGTGCAGGAGATTGACTTCCTGAAAGGCCTGTATGAGGAGGTACCCACAGCCCTGCCCTCGGATGGTTAGTCAGGGCCAGAGCCCAGGGAGCAGGAGGGCAAGAGAGCGGCCGCCCAGTGGGTACGTTTCAGGGCAAGCACTGAAGAGGTTTGTACTGGAGAGACGGTTCTCAGGCAGCGAGAGTCCCAGAAATTGGATCGTCCAGCCCGTGGCTCGCAGGCCCCTCTGGGAAAGTTTCCACCAAGCTCTGGGCAACTAGAGGGTGGGGACAAGGAGTCAGCTGGTGACTGAAGCTCAGAACAGCCATAGCAGAGTTCTATGTACTCTGCTCTGGGAAGGTCAGAACGGGTTCTCCCCTTCCCCTGCCCCAGATGCTGAGAGAGTTCACTGCTCCTCACTCGGGCCCTGTCCCCAGGAGACCTGCCTGCTCCTTCCCCTGCCCCAGACACTGAGAATGCTCACTGCTTCTCACCTGGGCCCTATCCCCAGGAGACCTGCCTGCTCAGATCTCAGATCTCTGAGACCTCAGTCATTGTGAAGATGGACAACAGCCGGGAGCTGGACGTGGACAGCATTGTTGCCGAGATCAAGGCACAGTATGACGACATCGCCAGCCGCAGCAAAGCCGAAGCAGAGGCCTGGTACCAGTGCCGGGTGAGGCCCGGGGCCAGGGGAGCAGGGAGACTGGAGAGGTGACAAAGAGACAGGAGAGGGGAGGATCCCCAGAAGTGGGTGAGGAGCTAATGAGAGCCATGCCACAGACACAGGGAACCCCATAAAGCCTACCCGCTGCTGTTTCTGCCAGATCCAAGGCCACATCCCTGCAGAGTACTTGGGAGGGACCTCAGGCCTGTCATCAGGGTGCCAGGGTGCCCAGCTGTTTTTACCTGCAGACTCACGGGAAGTGCTCCTGTAGGCAGCGTTCAATAAACACTAATTGGTGATGAAGGCAAAGAGGGCTCTAAGCTTCCAGGCGTGGGAGGAGGCTAGCAACATGGGGTGGCTTCTAATGGTAGGGCAGAAACCGTGATTAAGATGGCCTCAGACTTCATAATTAGGGGCTTGCTTAGAGGGCAGGGGGGGCCCTAGGGTAATCTGACTTAACAAATATCATCAGCTCAGCCTCTCCTGCCCTACCTGTGAAAGCACCATGCAGGCATACACTCATTGGTCCACTCATTCAACACTGTATATGCAGCATCCACCACAGTCCTAGAAGCTGGAGACACCGCAGGAAACGGAAGAGATGCTAGTCCCTGCCTTCCCGTCACTTTCATTCCAGAGACAAGTTGGGGGCCAGGGTGAGGTGGGAGGGGCAGAGGGGCAGACAATAAACAAGGCATGTGAGTGCAATGGATGTATGTTCGACAGTGATACCAAGTGCTGGGAAGAAGATAAACCAGAAGGGTAGGGAGAGTTGGAGTGAAGTTTCAAATAGGGTGGCCAGCAAGGATGCGCTTCCCAAAGCAAAACAGCATCTGGCAGGAAGTGACTGCGAAGGTGGGGCAGCAGGTAAAGGGAGTTTGATGACAGAGGGAACAAACTGTGTCTGCAAAGGCAAAGCTGTTGTCATTTGATCTGATCTTGAAGGACAAATAAGATTCAACAGGCAGATAGGGGGAGGGTGTGCCAGGCTGAGCAGCAGGTGTTAGGACACAGCAGAAAGCGAGGGGCCTGGAGTGCCACATGCTGTGGAGATCAGGCTGGAGGGATAGCTTGAGGCCAAGTCACTGCACATCTGCAGGGCTGTGCTAAGTTGTTTGGCTTTGTTCTGAAAGCAGTGGGTGCCAGGGAGTGTCCAGAGTGATGCTCTGCCCATTTTCTGGAGCTCCATGGTGGAAGTATGAAACCCTGATCTGGAGTCAGCTCCTGGTGACCCCATCTGTGGCCCACCCACAGCCAGGTTTCACTCTTGCTGGCCTTTCCTCTGGTTACCCCTGGCAACCACCATCAGCCAAGTGGGTTGAGACTACAACCACCCCATTTTCTCATCCTGCTAAGTGAGAAATGCAGAGACAATTCTATTAGTTAAGGATTGCATTTAGCTATGAGGATCAGAAATTCTAAAAAAACAAAAATAGCTAAAATTGAATTTTTACTTTTTTCTCAGGTAACTTGAAGTACAAAATAAACTACCCAGGATGACACAAGGGTTGTGTCATCATCAGGGACCTAGGATCCTTCTAACTCTCCTTTCTGCCATCTGTAACACGAAGCTAGGGGCTGGGGGCAGCTCCTCCAGCTGCAAGTGTTAGCATAGCCCCAGAAGCTGGACATCCAGGAGACAGGGCCCCAGCTCCAGGGCCTGGATGTCACACCCCCACCAGGGCTGAAGACAAGGATGTTCATCCTCATGGTTGCCTCATGTCCCAGGAGAGCTGCAGCGCCTCCAATCTCACATGCTTATGCCAGGCAGCAAGGAAAACACAGGGGGGAAAAGTCAATGGGGTCATTTCGTTCTTTAAAGAGCTTTCCCAGAAGCCCTACCCAGCCACAGCCATTGATTGGAGGGCCGAGAAGTATTCTCTTATCTGGGCTCATTGTTATCCTAAATAAAAACAGGGTTGTTTGGTTCTGTTTTTGTTTTAGTTTCTTCGAGATGGAGTCTTGCTCTATGGCTCAGGCTGGAGTGCAGTGGTGCAATCTCACCTCACTGCAACCTCTGCCTCTCAGGTTCAAGTGAGCCTCCCGCCTCAGCCTCCCGAGTAGCTGGGATTACAAGCATGCATCACCACACCCGGCTAACTTGTATATTTTTAGTAGAGACAGGGTTTCACCATGTTGGCCAGGCTGGTATTGAACTCCTGACCTCAAATGATCTGCCCACCTTGGCCTCCCAAAGTGCTGGCATTACAGGCATGAGCCACTGCACGCAGCCAGCAGTTCTGTTTTAAGAAGAGGAAAATGGATATTTGTTGGGCAACTGCAGACTTTCCCAGTGTAACCAAATAACAAGAGAGCCAAAGAGTGTGATTACATGCTTATCTCTCATTTTGCATTTTCTATATAATATGCTCCCACCCACCATCAGGAAATTCAAAGGCAGCTAATTTTTTAAAACTTACAAATGCAACCTGTACACACTACTATTCAGAAATTGGATTTAAAGTGCAAAGTTTTTTTAAAAAAAAAAGTGTTACATCTATGTAGGACATAAATTGCATTTTGTTTTTTATTGTTTTTAGGGAAAACATACAAATGTACTCATCCTGGTGGGCAGACCCGTCTTGGTGGGCACTCCTTGGTCTCTTAGACAACCCAGCCTGAGCACAGAAATCCCTTCCAAGATCCACAGGCATATCTGAAAGGGAGAGAGCCCTTGGGTGAACTTGGGCTCTGGGACAGAGTAAAGGACCAGATGCAGAACAGCTAAACGGAAGAGGGGATATCAGAGGCTGGAGAAGAATTTAACAAGCCTGGAGCTGGGGAAGGGGTGAGATGGGAATCAGGAGCAGCCCACATAAGGACCCCAAAATTGCCCCAAAGTGGAAGAAGGTAGAGGAGCAGAACAAGTGTGAGAACCAGAGAGCACCCGAGCTAGGAAGTCACTGGAGGAGAGACGGGGAACGGTGAGAAAGGAGGCTAGGAGATGCCACCGTGCAGGGCCTGGGGCTCTGACCTCTCTGTCCTGGCAGTATGAGGAGCTGCGAGTCACAGCTGGGAACCACTGTGACAACCTCCGTAACCGCAAGAACGAGATCCTGGAAATGAACAAGCTGATCCAGCGGCTGCAGCAGGACATCGAGAGTGTCAAAGCCCAGGTGAGGCCAGGGAAGGCGTCCTTGCTGCGAGAGTCATCCTAGGCTGACCGGCCAGTGTGCACCGTGCAAGGCGGGTTCAGTCCCTGCTGCGAGTGCCGTTGAAGAGGGAATAAACTCGTGCTGCCTTGCTTAAGCAGAAGCAAGCCCTTTCTACAGAAGGGCTGAGCCACAGTAGGATGAGCAGCCACAGGAAATAGTCAGGTCCCCAACAGAAACGAGGAGACCAGCATCAAAGATGAAAAGCAAGGAGGCTTCACTAGGTGCAAGTATAGAAAAGATACTCTCCACAGCCCCCTCAGACCCAAAGACTATAATTCTGTGATCCCGACATGCAGGGTGGCTCTGAATTGTTCATAAAGTCAGATCCACTCCATTCTCCTCGGGCATTTAAAGGGCATTCAGCTAGGCATTTAAAACCTATTAGCCCCACGGAAATTTCTCCTCATACTTAAGAGGAAAATCTCAGCTCTCTTGGAGGTATTTTAGGCAGAAAACCCGTCCCAGTTCCCTGAAGGAACCAGATGTCGCAATCCTAGAATGAAGCTCACAGCAAATGAGAGCCTGGCACGCAGCCACCACCGTGGTCTCTCTGCTCTTCTGGGAGTTGAGCTTGGGGCTCCAGAGCCCCCAGTGACGCTTCTCTGTGCCCCTCCCACAGCGTTGCAAACTTGAGGGTGCCATCGCGGAGGCAGAGCAGCAGGGCGAGGCAGCTCTCAACGATGCCAAGTGCAAGCTGGCAGGGCTGGAGGAGGCTCTGCAGAAGGCCAAGCAGGACATGGCCTGCCTGCTCAAGGAGTACCAGGAGGTGATGAACTCCAAGCTGGGCCTGGACATCGAGATCGCCACCTACAGGCGCCTGCTGGAGGGCGAGGAGCACAGGTGAGCTCCTCCAGGAGGGGGGGGTCAAAGACAGGCACCAGGTGTGGCCACCATCCAGCCCTCTGGCGGCAGCTGCTAGTATCGCTCACCCTTGTCCCCCACCCCAGTCATTGAAAACCCACAGCAGCACATGGCAACAGCTCATAGCTAACGTGACTCAACTCACAGTGAGGGCAGGAGCAGGGAGATGCTGCATTTACCTGCATCTGTTTGATGTACTTACCTGTCCTCTTCTTCCTCTCATCCCCAGGCTGTGTGAAGGCATTGGACCTGTGAATATCTGTAAGTAGATGAGCCATCCCCACTGGCTCTGGGGTTTTGGGAGCTGATCAACACAACACCAGTCAGCCCTCACCATCCCTTCCCAGACCTCTGATGCCTCCCCTACCCCAAGGGAAGAGCTCGGTCTGCTGTGAGCTCCCAGGATGGTGGAGAGGGCTATCCAAATCTTTTGGGAGTCAGACTAGGAGCAGATTTGCAATACCATGGTCCAAGAGCTTCAGGGCCCACGGCCCAAAAACAACCACCCTGACAAGAAGATACTTTTCTAGAGGAAGAGGATTTGAAGCAAGCTTGGGAAGGAGGGACCAGTAGAAACTGAAGAAGGGTGAAGCTGAATCCAGCCTGGCCTTGCCAAGGCTCTGGGGAAAAGAGAGAGGTGCCTGGGAACCTTGCAAGCACTTTACGTGACTAGGGTGGGGAGATACGGGAGCTGGAGGCTGAGTGGGGTGTCCGTAGAGGTGAGTGGCAGCAAGTGGGAGGAATGGCCTGGCTGAGGAGTTTCAGGGCAGTGCACTAAGAGCCATGCCATTTGAGGCCCTGAGCATGCCTTCCTGTTCCCACAGCGGTGAGCAGCTCCAAAGGCGCCATCCGGTACGAGCCATGTGGTGCCAGCACGCCTGTCCTTAGCACCGGCGTCCTCAGGGGCAGTGGGGGCTGCAGCATCGTGGGCACCGGTGAACTGTATGTCCCCTGCGAGCCCCAAGGGCTACTGAGCTGTGGGAGCGGGCGGAGCTCCAGCACAAAGCTAGGGGCTGGGGGAAGCTCCTCCAGCCACAAGTGTTAACACCGCCCCAGACACTGGACATCCAGGAGACAGGGCCCCAGCCCCATGGCCCTGGATGTCACACCCCGACCAGGGCTGAAGACAAGGATGTTCCAACCACTCCCTCCCTGTATTGACTCCACATTCCCCTCCAGTGTTCCCTCCTTGGGAACTGAGCTGCCCCTCGGACCCCTCCTTTCCCTCACCAGTCACCTCCCACTCAGCTATGTGCAGACCCTCAGCTAGGCCCGGATGGTGGGGAGAGAAGGCAGAGAAAGGTAAAGCATTTCTCCTAACCCCACAATGGCAATAGCCCCCAGAAGGTCAAATGGGCGCACCACAGTTCTGCTCTGTGGATCAACCCATGGACGGCTCCCGGCAAAGCCAGCTCCTCACCCCCCACAGGCTCCACACTGCCCTTACTTCAGACTCTCTTGCCCCTAAGAAAAGTAAATTTCCTTTAACACCATCTGAAATGTACACCACTGCAAATATCAAAAGGAGACACTCCCAGATCCCACTCTGAATTCCGAAGCCAAGTGCCATGCTTTCAGGATCAGTCAGGACCTGCCGATATCCTCACAGCACAGAGAATCAAGAGGTGGCCTTTGGGCAGTAGATTTACTTTGGCAGGTATGTTGAACCCAAACTGTGAAAACAAATCTTCCTCCTGAGCTCACACTGGCAGGTGATGTCAGGCAAATGCCTAGAACAAAGGGCAAGGGGATATGGAATGTTTACTGGACAGATGGAAAACCAAAAACGAGTATTATTTGCTTGATGGACTCAGTCCCACCTCCACTCAGCCCCTTCTGTACATAGTCACCCCTTCCTGCTCCCCCTTCCTTGAGCTCCTCTTGCTTTGGGTCTGATACGACAGTGATACGGAGCTTCCCCGCTGACTTCGAGGCCCTGGCTCAGGAGCTGATAGATGGAGGAGGAGCTGTGGGCTGACTCCACCTCCCAGAAGCCCCTCTTGCCAAGCCTGGCCCGCTGGGGCTCCAGGACCTCTGCCCTGAGCATCTGGGTTTGTCTGTTCAAAATAAACCTACTCTGTTCATGGATTATGGAAATCAGCATTATTTACTCTGCTCTGTGGAAAGTGTGATAAGGCTGAGGGGGAACTGGTGAGCAGCTTCTGGGGACCGGAGGCTTGGGAACAGAAATGAAGGTTAGTATACAAACAGAAACACCACACGGAAATAATTTGCAAATAGCCTATGGAAGAAATAGGGCTCCATACAAATCACACTTAAAACCTGCCCATCACACTTAAAACCTGCCCACACACCCCACTTGCAGTGTGCAAGTCACTTGCCGTGTTAAAACCACAAGCATTGCACACAGGCCTCCTCACTGCATGGTGCCCTACACACATCCTAGAGAAATCCATGGGGTCCTCTATCCTGTCTAGACTTAGCAGCCGGCAAGCCCTGGGCTCTGTCCCTATCCTGAACCATTCTCAGTGCCTGGGCAGCCCCGGCTCCAGGAAAGCAGTGAAGATGGTGGCAGCCTGTGGAGTGGAGAGGACCAGGACACTCCGGTCTCCTCTCCCCATTTAGAGCCCAAGACCTGGAGATTTGGCAGCAACACGTCCAACCTCTGTGCGGCCTCAGTCCCCTTTCCTTTGCCTCACTGACCTCCTGAAACCGCCTCTCCTGGGAGCGCTTTCCCCCTTAAGGCTCCCCTCTCCTAAGATTTGGAATGACTCCCTCCTCTCCCCACAGAGTACCCAGGCTGCGCCAAGCCCTGCATGAGGCTGGTGATACAGAAATGACTAAGGCACCCTCTTAACCCTAGAGGGACGCTCAGCCTCATGGAGGGAGAAGTCATAAATTAATGAGTGCCAAAGAACATGGGAGCCCCAAGAAGCAACTCATGACTGCCTGGAAAGGGTCAGAGACAGGATCACAGGGAAGACTGTATGGACAGGGGCTAAAGGGAAGTCCAGAGTCAGATCCATGGGCAAGCATAGTCAAGAGAACCCATTCCTTCACTTTCATTTGCTCAGTCCGAATCTCTCAAGCACCTGCTATGTGGCTGGCTACCCAGGGCCTGGAGACCCAGTGGTGAACGAGACAGCCCTGGTTATGGCCAGTTTACCCCGTAAGTGCAGTAGACACCTTATGCAGGGCCAATGGTGGAGAATGTAAGACAGGGCAGCCACTGTGGAAGACAGCCTGGCAGTTCCTGAGCACGGTACTCACAGAGGTACCATGTGAGTCAGCAATATCACTCATGGGCATACAGCCAAGAGAGATAGAAACCTATGTCATGCAAAAACATGCTCATGAAAGTGTATCACAACATTATTCATGACAACTAAAAGGTAGAAACAATGTTGTGCAGACATGCACATTGCCTATCCTAGATAGGGCACACCTCCACAATGGAATCTTCTCGGCCATATAAAGGAGTGGAGTGCTGATGCATGCTGCAGCATGGATGAACCTTGGAAACCCTGTGCAAAGTGAAAGAAGCCAATCACAAAAGGCCACCTATTTTTAAATTCCATTCTTATGAAAGTCCAGAACACAGGAATCCACAGAGGAAGCAGAGCCATGGCTGCTTAGGGTTGGAAGAAGGAGAAGACAGAGCTTAGGGGAGTCATGGGAGCCACTGCTACAGGTTTCTTTAGCCAGGTGTGGTAGCTGCGCCTGCAGTCCCAGCTACTTGGGAGGCCGAAGCAGGAGGATCCCTTGAGCCCAGAAGTTCAAGGCTGCAGTGAGCTACAATCACACCACTGCATTCCAGCCTGGTGACAGAGCAAGATCTTGTCTCTTAAAAGACATTTTTTTTTTTGATAAAAAATAAAGATTTCTTTCTGAGGTTATGAAAATGTTCTAAAATTGGCTGTAGTGATGGTTGCACATTCTAAAAGCCATTGACTCCTACATTTCAAATGAATGAATTATAGAGTAATAGGGATTGTATCTCAATAAGGCTATTTTTTTTTTCAATGGGACCCTGGGTCAGGCGCGGTGACTCACATCTGTAATCCCAGCACTTTGGGAGGCTGAGGCGGGTGGATCACAAGGTCAGGAGATCGAGACCATCCTGTCTAACATAGTGAAACCCCATCTCTACTAAAAATACAAAAAACTAGCCAGATATGATGGCACATGCCTGTAGTCCCAGCTACGCAGGAGGCTGAAACAAGAGACTCGCTTAAACCCGGGAGGCAGAGGTTACAGTGAGCCAAGGTCGCACCACTGCACTCCAGTCTGGGCAACAGAGAGAGATTTCATCTCAAAAAACAAAAAGTGGGGCGGGGCCTGGTCATGCGCCTCATGGGCTTACGGCCTACCAGGAAATACATACCGGACATGCAAAATTACAGCTGTGAGGACTGTTGTGATGGTGGCAGAGCAGAAGTCCACAGAGACAGAACTGAGGGTCCGCCTTAGTCCCGAGGCTCCGGAAGCTCCCAGGAGGAATCGCAGGCAAGTCTGAGCCCTGCAGGCCTGCAGGAGTGTCGGGCAGGACACTAGCAGTGGGCTCCAGGCTGGGGCATCACAGCTGCCAGCTGGGTCTGTGAGTATGATTCCAGAGCCGCACATCCACATGCTGGGAGGGAGAGCAGGAAATGATGGACTGAGAGCCTCGTTCCCACTGGAACCCTCGTCGCTCTGGACCTGGCCCTGGAGCCAGCTTCACTCCCTGCTGAGGACTAACTCAGAGCACCCTAGAGCACAGGGACTCTCTGTCCTGGAGTCAGCAAACACAGATTCCAAGGAGACTGCCCACCCCATCTCACAGATGGCTGTCCGAGGGCCAGGACACAGCCCGCCTTGGTGTCGGGACTGAGCTAAGAATGAAGGAGAGAGGGAAGGAAGACTCTCCCCCGACTATCGTGAGGCAGACTCGGGGCCTGACGACCACCCCTCTGGGATTTGGTTCCAGAGTGCCGGGCCCCTGATGAGTGTCTGCTGGGCAGGGAGGCTGCCTGGAGCCATCCCATAAGCACTGCTCATCCCGGGAGTGCTCGCCCCTACTCAGCCCTGGACGTGAGCACAGAGACCAGGGCACCCCCTCCAGGACACCCACCAGGGACTCTCCAGGGTTGTACAGCTGTGTCCCCACCCCCCTTTCTCCCCAGGAGAGGAGTATTTCAAAACAGGCAGGACACAAGTGCCTCCTGGCGGTGACTGGGACGTCTGCATTCCATTCAACTCAGCCAATGCCTCCTGAGTGTCTTCTGGGGCTAACCCTGCGCTGGGTGCTGGGATACAGTTGGAACAGGCCCCGGCCCCCTGCCCTGGGCAAGGAAGAGAACAGTCTGCATGAAGCCAGAGCTTCACTGCACTCAGCTCGGCCTGGAATCTCCTAACCCCAGCCCTTTCAGAGTGTGCCAGTGAAGACAGGATGGGGAGCAGCCCAGAGCAGCCTGGGGAGGCTGTGGGGACATGGAATACAGCTCCATGTTTCTGTGTCTGTCTCCACAGAATGTCTCCCATTTCTCCTCCCTCTTCCTCCCGAAGCTCTCAAGTGCTCACCAGAGTTTCTCTCCCTCCCACACAGCCCCTCCTTGCTCCCCGGGCCCCTCCCTTTGGTGACTCTGCCCCCAATGGCCCTTCCTCACAACAGTCACATCTGTGGCCCTAGGTCCACCCATGACTGCCACTCTCCAGCCAGGGTCACCAAGTACCCAGAAAGAATCCTGGCAGGGGCTTGAAATCTAGAAATGGCACTATGAGCAGAGGCAGGGGAGCTTAGGGTCACGGAACCTGGAAGAGGCTGTCCCAGTCATCCTAGCACCTAAGTGCAATGCCAGGCACACATTAGCAACCAATAAAGGTGTGTTAAGCAAGCTGAACTAGACATCTACCACTAGAAACATTTTCACTCTGGACAGGTAACAGCTGTGTGGGCAATGTAAGACACTGGATTAAACCTGAAAAATCATCCTTTCTGGAAGAAGTGTTAGGAGTGAGTAGAAAACAAGAAGGGGGTACTTTATCTCCCCTGGGGAGGTGTGTTCACTCATCTGAGAGGGGAGAGAGGAGGAGGTACTGGCAGGTGGGAGCCTAGCCTCTCACCCACACCCCTGCCCCCCAACCCGCCCCTGCTGGGGGCCTCTGGAGCTTCCTTTCCCAGCAGGAGCAGGTCTCAGCCTGAAAACCTCCCCAGCCGGTGCCTTTCTCCAGCTCAAACTTATCCCCAGGCAAAACAGAAGCCCTCTGAAGCCTTCTCAGCATCTGGGCTTCCCCTAACATCCCCCTTCCCACACACACACACCCAGCCACAGCACAAACAGGATTCCCAGAACCTCCATGCCCAACCAGGATGTCTCCCTCCCTCATGCAGCCCTTCCCCTCCATTTCCTCTGCTCAGCGTTTCTGCCTCCTCCCTGCTCCACAGATAGCATCCTGATGACCCAGCAGCCAGGCACAGTAATGCAGCCATGGAGCCTGGGCTTAGCCCGCAGGTCTCTGGAGTGACACTCAGGCTGACTGACAACAGCAAGAAGAAACTGTTGCAGCAGCAAAACCTCCCATCCAGAGTTGCCAGGGCAACTCTGCCCCCTCTCTCTACCTGCCTCCCCCTAAAAAATGACTGAGGGTTGTGTTATGCATCGTCTGGCGAAATAATGCCTCCAAACTGCAAACTGCTGATGGCGACAGCTCATCACAGAGCAGGGGTTGTGCTTGACTGGTCCCAAGTACAATTATCCCCACCCCACCCAGCCTGATCAGGGTTGAGGGAAGCTGCGACACGGGACAGGAATGGCTAATGGGGTATGAGTGCATCTGTCACTGGAGTGGGAAGGAGGTGGGTGTGGATGGGAACAAGGATGACTGTGTAGAAGTGAAGGGAGGATTGTGCAAAAGAGAGAAGGAAAGGGACAGAGGAAAGAGCAAGGGAAAGGAATGAAGAACAGTAGCAGCTGCAGGCACTGCACGGTGCACATCCCAGGCACTTCCCATTTAATCATCATCATACTATGAAGCAGGGAATATTCCACATTACACATGAGGAAACTGAGGCTTAGAGATTGAACAATTTCCCCAAGGTCATTGGTATACCATAAGGGTGGAAGGGATGACCGGCATTATTTAAAATGGCCAATGCATGTTGAAAATTGTTAATGAGCTGGTTGTATTTGGTTTTAAAGTTCTCCGCAGATAAGTTTCCGCTAGTGCCTGCACTTGTGGCAGAACCTGGCCACCACCCTGCCCTTGGTATAGCACTATCCAAAATCATACTGCTGGTCAGTGACAAACCTGAGTTTACCCAGGTCCATCCGACTCTAAAATCAATATCCAGTCTTTTGGGTCTCACCAGAGTTCTCTAGGCAGGCCGTGCCTCCCACTCCCTTCCCCTTTCACCTCCACCAGACAGACTCTAGTCCCCCTGCCCCAATCTCCTGGAACCCCTTGCCTGGCCTCAGAGGAGTGGGATGCCCTTTCAAGCAGCCTGGCTCAAACCCCAAGAGGCTGGAGCTGGAGGGCAAACTGGATTGGTTCTCCTGGGAGCTGTTGAGTTTCTGCACCACCGTCCCCTCCAGAGCCATTCCTGTCCATTTGGGAACCTGGATTCTCTTTTTCCTGAAATATGTGCAAAACCAAATGCCCAAACTCCTCTTCTTTATACTCCCTGTTCCTTTCTCCTCCTGCTTTTAATCTTTGCAGCCTCTTCCATTCAGTCAACGAAACTATATGGAATGCCCACCATGTGCCCCACTCTACTGAGCCCTAAGGACCCCAAGGAGACCAAAATGCACAGCGGTGTCTGCCTCCTAAAGCTTCATTCCAGCCAGGGCAAACCAACAACAACAGGCAAACCCATGCAGAAGAGGACCTCCGATGGCTTTAAGCGCTAAAGAGAGAAGAAAGACGGTCAGGCGGACACGGAGGACAGGGAGCTTCCAATAGAAGCTGAGAGAATGACATATGAACAGAGCGCTGGAAGAGTATGCAGCTATTTGAGGAAAAAGGTTCCCAGCAGAGAAAACAGCAAGGGGTAAGCGTCTGAGGCGGGAGTGTTCTTCCTGTTTAATGGGCAGCCAGGATGCCCAAGCAGCTGGAGCAAAGTGGGCAGCAGGACAGGTGGAGGGGATGAGGTCAGGGAAGAGGGAGGCATGCTGCACAGTGTCTTACAGAGCATTTACTATGAGTGGGTGGGAAACCATGGGAGGAGTTTGATCATGGAAATGGCATAATCTGACATGTTTTTAAAGGATCGCTCTGTGGTGCTAAGAAACGTCTGAAGGGGCAAGGGAGGAAGCTGGGAGACCAGCTGGGAGTGTAGTTCAGAAGATCCTGTGGGAAGAGATGGGCCTGGGCCAGCATTGGGAGCGGCGGGGCGGTGAGAAGGAGTAGGAGTCTGGATGTATTTTGAAGGGAGAATTTGCCAATAAATTGAATATGGGAAAAGAAAAAAAAACAAAGAGGACAAAAGGAGGACTCCAAGATTTCTGGCCTGAACTATTGCAGAGATAGTGAGGTTGGCAAGTGGAACATACTTAGTAGGAACAATTCGGAGAACACTTTCGGTCGTAAAGTCAGCCCTCTGTATCTGTGGGTTCTGCATCTGTGGATTCAACCAACTGCAGTTTGAAACTATTCCAAAAAAAATTGCATCTGTGCTGAACAAGTACAGACTTTTTTCTTGTCAATAGAGTATAACAACTATTTACACACCATTTACATTGCATTAGATATATCATCCAGAGATGATTTCAAGTATACAGGAGGATGTGTGTGGGTTACATGCAAATACTACACCATTCTGTATCAGAGGCTTAACAAGCATCCATGGATTTTGGTATCCACAGGGGGTCCTGGAACCAATTCCCTGGGGATACCAAGGATGACTGTATTAAGTTTGAGATGCCTAAATGATATCCAAATAGAGATGTTGGTTAAAATATATGTGTAGCACTTAGGGGTCGGGGGTCTGGTGTAGAGATATGCCTTGGCACTCGTGAATGAATAGATGGTATTTAAAGTTGGGAGTCTGTATAATGTCACCAAGGCAATGAGTCTAAAGAAGAGAATAGACACACAAGGATTGAGCCCACAGACTCTGCAGTGTCTAAAGGCTGGGGATATAAGGAGGCACTGGCTAAGAAGACTGAAAAGAGTAGCAAGAAATCGATAGAGTGTAGTGTCTCAAAATCGAAAGAAGAATGTGTTTGAGGAGAAAGGGCATGGTCAGCTATGTGAAATACTGCTGATAAGTCAAGTGAAGTGAGGGCTGAGGACAGACCATTGAATTTAACATGGAGGCAGTGGTCTTGACGAGAAGTACACACTTATTTTTTTCTGCTTTGTTTCCCCCTTAGACATACAGATGATAACTGGAAAAAGAAAATACCGCACAAATGAGCTGGATGCTTCTGGTCAAAAGCACACATCCCCTTCCAAGTAGGATTCCAAGTATCCCAAAGAATCTCAAGCATCCAGTCAAACATGCATTTCCCTGGGCACAGGACACACTAGAATAGAAAAGGCAAACACCAGCCTGGCTCAGGGTCCTAAGAGAACTGCAATATTACTATCAATGATAATACTCAGCTGCTGGATGTTATCTTTTGCTGGAATGAACTTTTCATTTTTTATCCAGATGCATATTGTGTCTCTCTATCCTAACCAAAGATTCATCAATGATTCAAGGAACCTAAATGAACAGGCCTATAAATCAGCCCTATGGTATATTTGGGGGCTAAAAATCATGTAGTTAACTTTCCACACATAAACTTTCCAATGCTTTGGCTTCAAATCATGCCACAAAGTGTTGACTGCTGGAAGTCTTCAAGATAAATCTTCTACTAGGCATGATGGTGCACACCTGCAGTCTCAGCTACTTGGGAGATGGAAGCAGGAGGATCACTTGAGCCTGGGGGTTCAAGACCAGCCTGGGCAACATAGACTCTGTCACTAAAGAAAAAAAAAATTAAGGTAAATCGTTCCCTACTACCATGAAGATAGTGACTGTCTTTTTAATTTCTGTACCTAAGCACCAAGCACACCGCTGGATACATAGTAGGCACTTGAAAACTGTTGAATGAATGAATTTCTCTGAGTGTCTCAAGTCACAGATGTGTCTACACCAGCCCAAATGAGCTTTACTGTAGATTCAACTCTTGCATAAACAGCCATATCAGATAAAACATGGCAGAAGGTTTTTTGGTTATTTAATCCATCTACAGAGATGCAACAAGCTGTATTTTCTCTGTATCCCTTCCTACTTGGAGATGTGCAGACCACATCTCTCTTTTGCACACACCCCTAGCCCTTTAGAGGGTGATGTCTTCACGGATGCATCCCTTGTGAGCCTCTTGCTGGAGCTCTCGCCATCCTAACTTTCTGGTGGTTAGCCACACTTACAGTGAAAAAACCTATTGCATTTATGATCAAACCAAATTAATGTCCCCATAATGGCAATTGTGGTGGACTTACAGGGAAAAATAGGACTATAATGTTTATATGTTTTTAATATTTATTGGTTTGCTGTTACAGCCCTCATCCTGATGAGACTAGGTGTGTCTGAGTTAACTCACTGTCAAGGAGGTTATAGGCATGAAGAGTTTCTGCTAACTACCCAAGCTCATAAATGCCTGCAAATGGCTTTTCTCATTTTTATGGGGCCAAGCCTCAGATCACTACACACATAAAAGAGGTGCACAGGATCCACTAGCCTCAGAGGGACTCCCAGCTCCAGCTCGTCCATTCTACACTCGCTCTTTCGCTCCCAACCAGGAAGCCAGCATGTCTTGCCGCTCCTATCGAGTCAGCTCTGGTCACCGGGTGGGCAGCTTCAGCTCTTGCTCAGCAATGACACCACAGAACCTGAACCGCCTCCGGGCCAGCTCCGTCTCCTGCAGGAGTGGGCCTGGCTTCCAGGGCCTTGGTAGCCTTGGTAGCCGGAGTGTCATCACCTTTGGATCGTACTCACCCAGGATAGCACCTGTAGGCCCTTGGCCCGTCCGCTGTGGAGTCGGCTTCGGTGCTGGCTGTGGGATGGGTTTTGGTGATGGGAGAGGTGTTGGTCTGGGGCCTGGGGCTGGCAGCTGCGTTCGCCTGGGGCTTGGAGCTGGCAGTGGCATTGGCTATGGCTTTGGTGGCCCTGGCTTTGGCTACAGAGTTGGAGTCCCAGCGGCCCCATCCATCACAGCAGTGACTGTGAACCAGAGCCTGCTGACCCCCCTCAACCTGGAGATTGACCCCAATGCCCAGAGGGTGAAGAAAGATGAGAAAGAGCAAATCAAGACCCTCAACAACAAGTTTGCCTCCTTCATTGACAAGGTACCTATGATAGCTGAATCTCAGGGTCTAGGAATATTACAGCCAGAATGCGCTAGAATGCTCTTTCCTTTAAAAAGATCTGGCTAAGTTCCAGGGAATTGACCCTGACCCCAGGTCTTTCAAGTGTCTACCTAAGGCATTGTGCTGTGCCTTCTGGGTTGCTCTGCTGCAGAGCGAGGACAAGTCAGAGGCCATGCTGCATGGTAGGATAGACTCAGACTGTGATGACATTTTCTGGAAGACAGAGGAACCTCCAGCCAAACTTGAGGGCATCTGGACATGTGTTCCATCTGGTCACTTAGAAGTGTCTCTGATACAGGCTGGAAACATTGAGACTTTAGACAAATGCTGGCTGATATACATTTAGGAGGTTTCTTTGAGATCCTTTTGTTCCTTTTGAAGCTTTCATAGTTTCTGAGGCTGAGTGACTTCATCTGTTCAAGCTTAGAAAAGTAGAGAATGGAGTTAAGTAATTAAAAATAAAAAGGAATTCATACCCCCCAGATGGGTATCAAAATTCAGGCAAGTTGCCTAGATTCAGGGAAATTGTAGGGAGTGGCCACGGGTAGTCATGGGTCTCCAGGCAGATGAGTGGGAACAGTGAGGTGGATCACGCAAAAGAACTGACATCCCACACACCGTGTCTACGTGGAGAGGGAATGGCTGTGTCTGAGAATGGAAGAGAACCTCTGTAAGCTTTGATTTCTTCCTCTCTAAAATGAGGGGCTGGAGTAAAGAGTCTGTAAGTTCTCTTCCAGCTCTACACATCTCAGCCAATGGAATATCTGAGATGTTGGGTAGGACTTACAACCCAAATGCCCACCTCTTAGTACCATATCCCACCCCAAATGTAGTTTGCTCTTCTCCTCATTCTTTGCCAGGGATGGCTGGCAACAGTTTTCAGATACAGGCAAACCCCAGCTTAAACAGAATCAACCCTTCCACCTTCCTGATGAACCGGTGTACACCTTTCTTAGAGGGTAGATAAGCGAATAGTATTGAAGTGTTGTGGTTCAAAATCCCATATTGGTAACTAGGCCTAGCTGAGCACAGGGAGGGAGCTGCAACCCACCCTTCCAGATTCTGCTGAGTTAGAGGAGGATTGAAACTCAGCAGAGGAGAGAACGCTGTGGACACGTGGTCGAGTCATTGCTGGCCATCCCAAGAACTTGGTTGAGGTGTGAACCCTCTCAAGCACTTCAAATCCCATTTCTGTGCCCTGTGTGTTTAGGTGCGGTTCCTAGAGCAGCAGAATAAGCTCCTAGAGACCAAGTGGAGTTTCCTCCAAGAGCAGAAATGTGTCAGGAGCAATCTGGAGCCGCTCTTCGAGAGCTACATCACCAACCTGCGGAGGCAGTTGGAGGCGCTGGTCAGTGACCAGGCCAGGCTCCAGGCTGAGAGGAACCACCTACAGGACGTCCTTGAGGGCTTCAAGAAAAAGTGAGTAGTGACATCTGAGCCGCACAGACCAACGACAGGCCTGGGCTGGCCCCAGAATCCACCGCCAAGCTCAGATAAGAGCAGCTGAAAGGATCAGGGTTGAATGCTGGTCACCACATCAAGCCTGGGTACAGGGTGGGGGGTAGTGACGTGTGAACAGAGAGGAGGAGGCCCTCCTGAGGAGAAAGGTGCCCACGTCCAGCATCTTTTTCAGTTGGGTCCTGCTTGCTCTATAGTCAAGGGCAATGATCCTGAGTCATTTCTATCAGAGGAACATAGCAATAGACCAGGGTTTCAGATCCCAAACCCATGTTAAGAAGCTGGAAGAGATGTGGAGAAACTGAGAAGCACTGGCTTATGAAAGGTCGTGAAGATGCAACAGAGGGGACGATGTTATATCATGCACATAGCGACAGGATCTCATGCTCCTGCATGAACTGAGAGGTCTCAGGAGGTTCACTGGGGGATTGGGAGTAACTGGCTCTCAGTTCAGAGTAAGACTTTGCCCTCTTAACTTTCATTGTCCCAGGTATGAAGAGGAGGTGGTATGTCGGGCCAACGCCGAGAATGAGTTTGTGGCTCTGAAGAAGGTAAGGGGTAACCACAGGCCAGGCCAACTTCTCCTCTGGACTAGCAAATGTTCCCAAGACTCCCAAGGAAACTGCCCAGGCATCCCTGTGGAGTCTGGGACTACTCACACCAAGACAGTGGAACCCCAGAGATCACAAGAAATTTCCTACAAAGTTCAGGTTCAGCCTCAGATTCTTTAGGATGGGGTCACATGAAAGGAGAGGTGCTCATGTTCAACATCTTTTTCAGATCAGTCCTGCTTGCTCTATAGTCAAGTACAACAATCCTAAGTCATTTCTATTGGAGGAACATAGCAATAGACCAGGGTTTCAGATGCCAAACCCACGTTAAGGAAGTAGAAGCCTCCTCTGGAACTCTCTTTGTAGGCCAGTCCCAAGCTCCTTGGTTCTTCTATTAAGGACTTTGGATATAGAATTCCTCGACCACCATGTGCTAAAATGGTATCTTGGATGACCTAAGTATCTTGGATTATCTAGATTTTCCTTGCCTCTAACTGAACACCAGAAAATGTCCAGCAGCCCCTGGGGGGATGCTGGCATTGTAACAGGGAGAAGAGCAAACGTCACTGAGCTTCGCTTCTACCCAGCGACTTTAACCATCTGTGGGAAGTGGCTGCGTCTTTGCATCCATCTCCAGACCCAGGTGGGAAGGTGAAGCAGCGCCCAGGCGATGAGCATTTATCCTTCTCTCTTTTATACAGGATGTGGATGCAGCTTTCATGCAAAAGTCTGATCTTGAGGCCAACGTGGATACCCTAACTCAGGAAATTGACTTTCTAAAAACCCTTTACATGGAGGTGAGGGCTCATCTTCTCTAGGGCATTCAAGGGGATCTGTGCTTGGCCTGGGCTCCCTGAGGGCTTAGTCTGGGCTAGCATATTTTCAAACATTTGCTATCATATATCTTTTCTCCCACTCAAATCTGTACGCCCTATATGCCAATATATCTTCAAATGGGGAAGGGAAGGTGAGCAGGCTTTTCAGCAGCCTGATGCAGGTCAAATTTGGATCTATGATCCAAATCCTTACTGGCCAATCTAAAGCCTAGAATCTTAAAAGCATCACTTCCTGTGTACTGACCAGAAGACTGAAAAATTGATTTTCCAGGACAGGTAAGAAAAAATGTATTTGACCTAATTAGCCAAACCAGCTGTCTTTTGCTTCATAAGCAATCTGTCCAGTGTGATATAGACCCAGCCAGAGTTAATTGCTAGCTCTAAGCGAAAAGGGTGAGGAAAACCTCCTCTGAAACTCTCTTTGTAGGCCAGTCCCAAGCCCGTTGATTCTTCTATTAAGGACTTTGGATATAGGAATTCCTAGACCACCCTGTGCTGAAATATTGTCAGATCTCAATGGTCTGTGACCAGCACAGCCACTCTGTGGATAATCTAAGAAAAGTTTAAGCCCTAGAGTGGCTCCCACTTTCTTCCATCGTGTTCTTAGGTCCCCATGGTTTCAATGCTCACTGAGTAAAGTCGTGTGTTAAAGGGATGTCTCTAAGTATATCACGAGAGTTCTAAAGTCAGTCTAAGATGGTTCTCAGACATGTCTTTTTCTTTATCCTCAGTTCGGATGGTTTTGCTCTTTTATGAACCAATGAGTGATGCTCTCTGCCCTGACTCCACTTCCTGGGAACCCTGTGGCAGAGTCCCAGCTACTAAATGAGACTCTGAGCACATCTGTCTCCCCAATCCTCCAACACAGGAAATCCGGTTGCTGCAGTCGCATATCTCAGAGACATCTGTCATTGTGAAGATGGACAACAGCCGTGACCTGAACCTTGATGGGATCATCGCTGAGGTCAAGGCCCAGTATGAGGAGGTGGCCAGGCGTAGCCGTGCTGATGCTGAGGCCTGGTACCAGACCAAGGTGGGCAGTGGGGGCTGGGGGAGGGATGTAGGCAGCTCCGTGGGGTAAGACTCACATACAACAGGGCAGGCCCAGGGAGGTCTCAGCCCCCCAACTCAGTGGGGGTGGTGATCTTGACCTGACCTTTCAACCCTCAAAATACCACCCTCTCTCCCCAGTATGAAGAGATGCAGGTGACAGCTGGCCAACACTGTGACAACCTGCGCAACACACGGAACGAGATCAATGAATTGACCCGCCTAATCCAGAGGCTGAAGGCAGAGATTGAGCACGCCAAGGCTCAGGTGGGCAAAGGAAAGGAGGGAAAGCCTCAGATGAGGGAGAAGCAGGGCTTCAGGCTTCAGGAACCCCCAAGTCTAATGAAGTGAGGGAGACCATCAAGACCCAGAAACAGGAATGGAGGCATCAGTCCAGGAAGGCTTCCTGGGGGAGAAAACTATGGAAGGGAAGGAAAGGGCTAGGGCAGACCCAGCCTGAAAGGTGGTACAGAAAGCATAAGCTTACCCTCTAGATGCCATAGCTCTGGGGCAGCTGAAATCAGAAGTGGCAAAGTCAGTGGGGATGGAAGCAAGAAAAGCAGTGCCCCACCCCATAGTGACATCAAACTACAGGATCTCTGATGCCTGGGAAAGCAGCCACCATGGGGTCCATCCCTGCCTTGGCCCCAGGCTATGTTCCTAATAAGAGCGACACTATTTCTGACCCAACCTGGGGATGCCTGGCACTGCCAAAGCCCCCCTGCAAACTGCCTTCCCTGCAGCGTGCCAAATTGGAGGCTGCAGTGGCCGAGGCCGAGCAGCAGGGTGAGGCGACCCTCAATGACGCCAAACGCAAGCTGGCAGATCTGGAGTGTGCCCTGCAGCAGGCCAAGCAGGACATGGCGCGTCAGTTGCGTGAGTACCAGGAGCTGATGAATGTCAAGCTGGCCCTGGACATCGAGATCGCCACCTACAGGCACCTGCTGGAGGGCGAGGAGAGCCGGTGAGTGCTCTCAGTTCGGCAGGAGAGCGAAGTCAGAGACTCGGGCATCTAGAAAGACTAAGCGAGAGGAGGGGACGGTGAAGAACTGCGGAAATACGCGGTCTCTAGAGGTGACGACACCTTCTCTGCAAACATCAGTTGCATTGCCCTTGTCAGGGAATTAGAAGAAGGCTCTAGATCTATGGCTTTCAAAAGCAAGTCTAGACGAGCTGCACCAGAATCATTGGGAGTTCTGCTTGGCTGGTTAGTTTGCTAAAATTACTACCGATACAATTCTTTAACTATTTTAATTTAATGGTTTTGGGGTAGGGTCTAGGAACGTGTAGTTTTTCAATGCTCCCCAGATGTGTGTATAACCAGGGGTAAGAACAACTGTCCACAGGTCTGCTCAGACAAGAAAGCCTTTTATGGCAAATAGGTTTTCAGGAAATAACAGTGCGTGTGAAATGACTGGTTTCTTTCCCTTTCCAGGCTCTGTGAAGGTGTTGGACCAGTAAACATATGTAAGAAACTTGTTTTTTTTTCTTTTCACACATTTGTCTCCTCTCCAAACTTCCTTTAAACTCAGGCCACACTGGGGTCAGGAGCCTTCCGAGATGGCCGATCTGGTCACGACAGTCAGGGGAGCTGGGATCATCTGGCCTTGGACTGGGAGCACCTCCTCAGCTGAGGTCTGAGATCTCCTCAGAGCTTGCCTTCCCCAGAGCAAAACATTCACAAAGGTTTACAAGGCCTCCACGGTGGAGGACAGTTAGTCCTTTTGCTTTGAGCAGTCTTGTCCTTCAAGGGAACCGTCTAGGGGACTTAGAAGGAGTGTGAAGGCCTCTGCCAGGGAGGCTCTCATCCCTTTATGGCAGGAAATGCAACAAGGCCTAACGGAAGTCTCCCTGCTGCTGTAGCTGAAGCATGGGTTGTACCCAAAGCATGCAGGGCAGTGTGCCGGACACAGGATGCTGGGGGCACTAGCAAGGCAGACCCAGTCCCTGCTCTCTAGAAATAGAATCTTCTTGAGAAGATGAGTCCTAGCAACCATCAGCCTAACCCTGGAAGGATCCCGGAAAGAAGAGCAGATATTGGCATCCCTGTTTCACCCACTCAGAGAAAATACATGACCATGATTTACCAGAACTCACAAAGCATACCGGAATTCAAACCCAGATTTCTGACTCCAAAAATACAAATGAACACTGGCATGTGGTGGAACCGAGTGCTAAACCGGGTGGGTCAGACAGTCAGAGCTACATGTACTTGGAGGAGAGTGTCCCTCCCCACTCCCATGGAGGCAGTGGATGGGCAGGGGAAGCCATAGGCAATGGCTTTCTGCAGGAGGTCAAGCTTGAGTGAACATCGTGGATGGCAGGAAGGATTCTGGGTAAGAGAAAAGCACAGAAAAGAGTGTGCCCCTCCATGGATGGGGCTGGTCTAGCAAGGTTTAGTTGGATTCGAGTCCTGGGTCATAGAGGTATGTCCAGAGGGGAGCAGAGGGCTACAGAGCAGAGCCACCAGTCAGGAGAGAGGTGACAGGGACTAGTGTTAGAGGGGGTTTCCGTGTGCTGGGCTAGGGGAAGTGTGGGGACCACCAAGGGGCATAATACAATTGGAAGAGGAAAGGCCTGCAATGGCTTTATGGAAGCTACTGCTCTAGCTATCTCGATAATCCAGCTCACAACCCTACCGGACTTTTGCCATATGTAAACAACAGTCAACCTATGGATGTATGCAAACATCTGGGGAATGGGCTGAATTTGGCATTTTAATCTTGATGTTTGATTTTTTTGTTTGTTTGTTTGAGATGGAGTCTTGCTCTGTCGCCAGGCTGGAGTGCAGTGACACGATCTCGGCTCACTGCAACCTCCAACTCCTTGGTTCAAGCAATTCTCCTGCCTCAGCCTCCTGAGTAGCTGGGATTACAGGCATGCGCCACCACGCCCAGCTAATTTTTGTATTTTTAGGAGAGATGGGGTTTCACTACATTGGCCAGGATGATCTCGATCTCCTGACCTCAAGTGATCCACCCACTTCGGCCTCCCAAGTGCTGGGATTACAGGGAGGTGCAAAGCAGGGGTAGCATGGAGGTGGAGGACTGGGTCCCAGTGTCCGCAGCCTCTCTGATGCTTTCTTCCTCCGCAGCTGTCAGCAGCTCCCGGGGTGGCCTGGTGTGCGGCCCTGAGCCTTTGGTTGCCAGCTCTACCCTCTGCCGTGGCGGGGTCACCTTCTCAACCAGCAGCAGCGTCCATGCCACCAGCGGAGTCCTGACTTCCTGCAGCCCCAGCCTGGGGGGGGCCCGGGTCTCCCCAGCCGCTGGGGACCTGCTGAGCACTGGCACCAGGAGTGGCTCCGTGCTTGTTGGTGAGCCCTGTGCCCTCAGTGTCTCCTGCCCTCTGCCTGCAGAGCAGGGCTTCAGCAGCTGCAGTGGCGGCCGCAGCTCCAGTGTCCGCTTGGTGTCCACCACCACCTCCCGCCGGGCCAAGTACTGAGAGCCCAGCCCCAGACCCGCTGCCCAGAGAAGAACCAGCTCCATGGCTCCTGCTTCTGCCCCCAGGGTGCATAGGGTTCTGGGCCTGAGGGTCTCCAGCTCCCCTTCCTGCCAGGAAGCCACCCCTCAGCTCTCCCCCCGCTGTTCTGCCTGGCCCCGTGTCCTCTCCGAGGATTTTTTTCACCGTGTAGATGCTCCATTGGCAGTTCCAGCCAAGCTGACTTCTCCCCAACTCCCAATTTCTTTTCTTTGGATCACTCCTCTCCCAGCGTGGAGAAGCAGCTCATTCACTGCAGTAAGAACAATCGGTCTGGTGCCCTCAGCCCCTGTGACTACTGGTTAATTTGAGAATGGAGCTGACTGTCCATACTGCAAGCATCCTTAAGTCCACATCCTTCGCTTCCTTCCTCTTCCTTTCCCTGGCAGGAGAAGGTTCTTTCTTTCTCTCTCTGATTGATTCAGAGGATCCCAGTCGTTGGTGGCCCCGGGCTCCCTAAGCCCCCAGGTGGCTCTTCTCCCAGTGCCTTCTGTCCTGCTGTTTCTCTTCCTGGGTTGTTGGTATAACTCCGGCATGTCAGTCCACAAAGTGGTGTGCAGGCGGAGAGGCAGGCTCTGCAACGCTCCCCGTACTCCTGCCCCCTGCTTGTGGTGTGAGGCCCAGCCCTGTCCGCTGCAGGGTTGTGTCTGCAAGCTCCAAGGAGGACTGGTGGCCAGGTGGGGTGGGGTGCCGTGTGCACTGCTCTTTGTTTCTGGGTTTTCAATAAACTTGCCAAGCTCACTTCACAGAGACTCTGGCCTCTCCTTCCGGATCACACTGGGGCTGGGGTAGCTGCCTCCTAGACTCCACCAGATCACAGTTGAGGTGGGGCAGAGACTAGTGTCCTGGGCACGGGGAAGGCACTGAGGAAACAGGGCCCAGGCCCTTCCCTGGAGGGGCTCACAGTTCTGCAGAGGTAGCAAAGGCTCCAAAAATAAGTTCCAGCCAGCCCACTGCCTACTTCCCCCACCACCAGGAGTAGTCTTGTGCTCAGAGGCACCCTCCCCTGACCAAAGCAAGCCCTTCCATCTACTGTTCCCCAGGTCTCACCCAACCACTGTTTCTCCAGGATCTCTATAGGTCCTTCCTGGTCTTTCTGTCCCCACTCTTGTCTCCATCCAACTCATTCATCACGATGCTGTTAGAAAGGCCTTTCTCACATAAAAAACTGACTGTGGTTCCCCCCAGCTCATATCCCTCAGTAGCTCCCCATTGCCTTCCAGAAATAGCCCAAGCTCCTTAACATGGCATACAAGCCCTGTGTGATCTGCCCGTAGACTCCCACCCCCAGCCATCCCCTCCACACAGCCCACTTCCTGCCTCTCATCTTTTATCTATTCATCCAACAAACATTTAATAAGTGCCTATCACATACCAGACATTATGCTGGGAAAATGATAATGGACAAAATTCAATCCCGGCCCTCGAAGAGCTTACAGTCCTGTCTGATAGATGGACAAGTGCATAAGCACTTGACTCAACATGTCAAGCACTGTATTAAGAGTAGAACTCATGCTATACTACACAGACAAGACGCCTAGTCCAGACTTGGGGCATCATTAAATGCTTCCTGAGGGATGTCATGTCCCAGCAGAGATGCGAAGGATGGTGAATTAGCCACACTAAGAAGGAAGAAGTGCCCTAAGCGGAGGCAACAGCATGTGCAAAAACCAAGACACTGGAGACAGCAGAAGTTTGAGGATTTGCCTGGAGCTGAAACTGACCATGACAATACCATAGAGTGCAAAACATAGCATCAGGTGGGAACAGGAGTCAGCCGAGGCACAGTCATGAACAGCACCCTGGGCACAGCTCCACTGGGGCACATGTCTCATAGTAGGAATGGTTTGTGGGTCAGCCTCACTCCAAGTCAGTTCCTCCAAGGGAGGAGGAAGCACGTCTCCCAGGTTTATATGTTCTGCATTGCCAAGACCCCTGCCAGCACTCTGAGGACCTACAGGTTGCCCTGCTCACAGTCTCAGGCCTTGCCTGATGGTGGGACTGCCAGCCACCAGCCCTCCTGTTTCCAGGGGCTCATGACATCCCACCTTATCTTCTATATGCAAAGTCACACACACCTCTTGGGAGCAATTTTAATATTTGAAATTTTAAAAGTCATCAATGGGCCCATAACAAAAAGGAGTAGACAAAGGAGAGTCAATAATTTGAAGACAGATCAATAGAAATTATCCAATCTGAAAAATATAGAGAAAAAAAGATCTAAAAAAGGTTTTTTTAAGCTAGAGAAAAATAACACATTACATATAGGAGAACTACAGTTCAAATTATCATAGATTTCTCTCATCAGAAACCGTGAAAGACAGAAGACAGCAGCACATCACCTTTAAAGTGCCAGGGGCTGGGGTGAGGGAAGAACTGTAAACATGGAATTCTATAGCCAGCAAAAGTATCCTTCAGAAGCAAAGGCAAAAAGAAAACAAAACCGGCAAAGAAACAAAAGACATTTCAGATGAAAGAAAACTAAGAGAATTTGCCAACTGCAGACTTGCTCTAAAAGGAAACAATATCAGAGGGAAACGTAATTTCGGGAATGAAGGAAGATCAACAAAAATGGTAAATATCTGGGTAAATATAAAATTTATTTTTGTTTTTTTATATTCTTTAAAATACATATGGCTATTGAAAATAAAAATGGGAACTGTCGATGGGGTTTTAATTTATGTAGATGAACTATCTATGATGACTATCACGTAAAGGGAGGAAGGTAAATGTAAGTGATAAAATACCTCTAAGTAGACTGTGAAAGAGTAGATTATATACATTGTATCTCTAGAGTAGCCACTAAAAAGTAATACAAAGAAATATAGTCAAAAATCAATATCAATAGAGGTAAGGCAAGGTGGCTTGTGTCTGTAGTCCAACACTGTAGGAGGCTGCGGCAGGAGGATCCCTCAGCACAGAAGTTTGAAACCAGCCTGGGTAGTATGAGGAGACCCTGTCTCTGCAAAACAATAGTAATAAATAATAATTAATAAATAAGTGTTTTAAGTCATAGAAAAAAGAAAAAAATCTTAATATCTAAATAATCCAAAGAAGATAAAAAGGAAGAAATAGAGAAACAAACATCAGAAGGGCCAAAAAGAAAACAAATAATAAAATCACAGACCTTAAATAAAACAGTATTAATAACTACATAGAACATAAATGGTCAAAACACAATGTCAGGGAGAAAAAGCTTTCTTTTACCCATTTAGTTTTAGTGCTTGGAGTCTGTGAATTAAACTGACAAAAGACAGATTAACAGAAGGAAAGTTTAATGGCTACGGTCTCTCTTTGGTAATTTATGTCACTATTAATCAACCTCATTTAATTGATAATATAGAGCACACCACTCCAAACAGAAAAATATATATTCTTTTCAAGTGACAACAGGGAATGTTCACCCTGATAGACCTTGTAAATTATGTAGCCAGCCCTGCCTGAGTAGCTCTATATCTACTGAGTATGCACTGAATGTACAGTTTTAAACTTTCCCACAAAGAAGAATTCAGACCTAAGTATTTTCACTGATGAGTTCTATCAAACATTTAAGGAAGAATTCCACCCAGACTCTTTCAGAAAACATAAGAGGAGGGAAAACTTCTCAATTCCTTTTGAGACCAGCATTACCCTGATACCAAAACCAAGTGACATTATAAGAAAAGAAAGCTTCATGAATAGAAATGAAAAAAATCCTCAGCAAGGTATTAGTAAAGCAAGCACAGTAACAAATGAAAGGATAATACACCATAACCAATGAGAGTTTAGCCTGGGAATGCAAGGCTGGTCCGACTTTCAAAAGTCTATTAATGTAGTTCATGATATCAACAGACTAAATAGGAGAAGCAATATAATTATCTTGATAGAGGCAGAACACGCATTTGAAAAAATTTAACATCCATTCTTGGCTTAAAAAAGACAACTCTTAGCAAACTAGAAATTGAAGGTACTCATTTCCAATAATACCATTTAATTCCAAAGGATGCATACTTAGGCATAAAATTGTTAAAAGTATGTGTGGATCTATATGCTGAAAACTACAAAACATTAATGAAAGAAATCAAAGAAGATTTAAATAAATGGAGAGATATACTGTGTTCATGAACTGGAAGACTCAATATTATTAATATGTTAGCTCTCCCCCAAAGATGGCATAGGGGTCAAACCCATGGACCAGGGCACAGGCAGACCTGAGTTCAGTCCCAGGTCTTCCACTTACTGGCTGCGTGACCAAAGGTAATGAGAGGTGACAATAATACCTAACATATATTGAACGGAGTAGTGATCCACGTAATTCTCATAGGTTAACTCATGTTATCCTTTCAATAGCCTTAGGTGGTAGGTACTTTTATTATTTCCCATTTGACAGACGACAAAACTGAGGCCCAGAGGAGTTAAATAAGTGTGAAGCAGAGGAGCTGTGCCTCCTGAGCCCATGCTCACCATCGCCGTGCTGCTCTGCCTGTCACGTCATCTCAAGACGCTTCTTGCCTCATTTGGAAAATGGAAAAATACGTCCTACCTCAAAGAGTTGTGGGGATGACATGCAATGGCAATCCAAGGTGCTTAGCACTGAACCTGGCACGCGGTGGGGACATGATGGCATCAGTTTGGTGGTGGTCTTGGTGTTGTTTATCAGTGAACAGTAGCTTTGTCAGCAGCACAGCCACTCCAGAACCAACCACAGGTGGATGCAGGAGCATCAGGGACTGTCTCCAGCTTCCAAAGCTCTGGAAACCAGAGCCAGTCGCAGGCAGATCCCAGGCCTTTTCTGCTTCTGCCACGACTGAACTGCTGCCAGGCCAGTTGTAGGAATTTGCTGCCCTCTTCTGGCCACCAACTTCGGACAAGAAGGCACAGGAGATGTTCAAAGCAAGCTGCCAGCAGGCTTGGCTTGTGCGATATGGCGAGGGGAGGAGGGGGCTTAGAGTCTTGTAAAACCATTTTGTTTTCCTCTAAATTTGTAATTAGGACACAAACATACAAACAATAAATAACAGCTTTTAAAAAGAAGTCCATCTCCTTTCTCACCAACACAACACAGCCGTTTTCACTGTGCTGTGTTCTTTGTTTCCATGGGTGTTGTTCTTTGTCTCCATGGTGTTCAGAAAACCACAGCCTCGAAGCAGGATAGAGCCACGGAGGGCGCTTAGCTTGTGGCTTTCAAAGTGGGTGCGCTCCTCAGGGCTTAAGGGCCAAGGCTTCCCACAAGCTATCATTTTCTATCAAACCTCAAATATCTAAAGTATCCGAGATATCCATTCTTTTTACATCCATCAGACAACAATATTTACTGAGCACTTACTATATTCCAAGCACTGTTCTAGGTGAACAAAATGAACAAAACAAATAAAGTCTCTACTCCCATGGAGTTTATTTTGGGGTGAGAGGAGAAACAGACAATAATCCATAAATAGAATAAATAAGTAAATTCTGGAGGGTGTATCAGAGCAAGATAAGCCGGATGGAGAGTGCCCTGGGATGGAGGGTGGGTTGCCATTTTCTTAAAGGGTCAGAGAGATGGTATTGGGGCAAAGCCCTGCAGGAGGTGATGAGCAAGCCACACGGATGAGAGGAGAGCGTTTGGGCAGAAGGGACAGCAGTCAGGATGCTCGGGGAACACAGGGAGACCAGTGACAAACACCACAATATGGACAGGCAGTGCAGGGCCCTATTGCCATCGTTGGAACTCCAAGTGAAATGGGGAGTTGGGAGTCTGAGCAAGGGAGTGACATGATCCAACTTAAGTTTTATGGGTCTCACTCTCCTGTGTTGAGAATGGAGATGGGAGGCCAGGGGCAAAAAGCAAGACCAGCATGTCAATCTTATCTATTCTATAACTAAATAAGTAGATACATGGCTTTATACAGCTGTTCTCCTCCTAGGATTTAGGAAGATGGCTCCACTGCCAAAAAGAAAGAAAAGAAAAAATTTTTAAATCATTCATGCACTGCACTCCTGAAATCACAGACTCTGAAATGACTGAGCATCTGCTCTGACCTGGAGTAACCATGGAAAACAGCAAAGCACCGGGGAATGCTGCCAACAGGAAGACACGCAGACAGATTTCAGGAGGAGAGTAGAGTTTCTCAGAGCTCCTGTGGGGCAGGCCAGGGAGCAGCTGTGTCAGCTGGGCACAGACCCTTGCCTCGACACACTGGAGAATGTCAAGTGGCTCTGACCCTCCCTTCTTTCACTTAGGATTTCTGAATCATGCCCAAGTCTTGTGGAAGCCAAAGAGAGGGAAAGAGGGCTAAGAAGATCCTTCAATAGCTGCATCTCAGCACCAGCAGTGGCGTAGCCTTGGATGCATAACAAAAGTGTGGCCAGCAGAGGCAGAGGGTGGTGCCCAACTTGAATCAGCTGTGCAGTCCTTGTCCATAGGGAGCCCATCAGGATGGACTGAGGAGGACCAGCCCACTAGAAGAGATGGGAAGACAATCCACAAGAGCCCAGGCAGACACAAACACAAAACTGGGAGGATAGACAGGCAGCTCTAAAGACAGTCAGTGCAGGACAGGGGAAAGTGCCAGCACCCTCCTGTCTTTGGACAAATCCAGGAAGTCTTCCTAGAAGCGGGGGATTTTAGCACAGTAGAAAAAGCAGAAGGGAAGGGAGGTAGTGGGCCTGTGGGATGGGGGAGAACTGGCTGCCCCGGGGGGCATCCCAGCTCAGGCAAAAAGCACTGCCTGAAGGCAGGGCTGAGGTGGGAGCAGTGAGGCCTCTGACAAAACCCCAGAATCTGTACTCTGGAGCGGGGCAGATCACAGGGGGTCTCAGATGTTGCCTGGGGCTCCAGGGTAGGGTAAAGAACTTCTCTCCCCAAGTAGTTCTTGCAGGCTTTCTGGAAGACGCAGCCTCTTGGGAGCACTTTACGGCTGGGTTGTGGATTCCTGAGATTTCTGAAACTAGATGGGACCTTCAAAAGATGCAGGGAACAAGAGGGGACAGGGCTAAAGGAGGTGAAGAGTGACAGCCCTTAGGACAAGAGGGTGTGGGAGGGGATAATTGGGGTTACCTGGAGAGCCCCAGAGAGGGCATTTATGAGACAGAGGGAGGAGAAATCACAGCCTCCCTCTAATGAGCTCACAAAGGCTTCCTGGAAGAGGCAGCTGTTCTCAGACATTCCAGGCCAAGGTGTGACAGGGAGAAGGTTGATGGAAGGGAGGGAGTGTGACAGGGCACAGGCGAACGAGGGCACAGCAAATGAAGATGAGACACTGAAAGGAGATGGGGCTTCCAGCCCCGAAAAGATCCTGACTCTCAGGGCAACGACTTGGGTTCCACTGAGCAGGGTGTTTGGGTGATGGCCAGAGAGGCTACATGTTCTCTGAGTCCCCCCTGGGTAGAACCATTAGCAAAGGCCCAGGTCCCTCCAGGACAGCTGTGCCAGATCCACCTGCCCTGACTTGCTCACTGGCCCTGGACCACGTGGGACCAGACCAGTGAGGAATCAGCTGCCCTCGAGGCTTTGCCCTCAGCCCAGCTCCTCCGATCTGAAGCTCCACCTGGGCAGCATCCTGGGCAGTCCCCTAAGCCCTGGGCCCAGCACTGCCATCAGCAGTGATGCAAGCTTCACCCAGCACGCATGAGCCGGGTGGGCAGGGTAGGCCGTTACAGGGGCTTGCACCCTTGGGCTGCATAGACCTGATGGTCCTGGAGAGGTATCTTAGTTCTGGAAACAATGGGTTACCCCCAGGCTGCTGAATCCCCTGGCCCCAACTTCCCTTCCCAATTTAGGGTGGAGGGTTAGATGGGGTGTGTGTTGGGTCCAGGAGAAAGCAACTGAAACAGGAGCCTCCCTTCAGGACAAAACCTCCTGCCCCCAAGGAGGAACAGTAATGGCTCTGGTCCCATCATCTTGAACAACCTGGAGGAGGGCAGAGGCTTAAGGGAGTTGTGGAGACGAGGATGTGTTTATGGACTTTCAGGCCCCTCCACCTCTCACACTCGGACTCCGTCTTGGCTCGCACCACACCAGCTCCAGGTCTACATGGCAGTCAGTCAGTGAACTCACTGCCCAAATTTATATGCTCCAGGTTATCCCAAGGTTGAGTTCTTCAGTCGTTTTGACATCCCTGGACCCTGGCAATAGGCCCTGCAGTGAGCAGTGAGGGCTGGGGAATCATCATCCCCTGTGGTCTCCCACAGAGCCTCCTCTCTGTCCCCACACTCCGCCCAGAATTGCTATAAAAGTGAAATCAGACTAAAGGAAACATTAAAAGCAACCTCGAAAGGGTAAAGGAGTCATAAACGTGCAGAGGAGGCGAAGACCATGGCGGAGCAAGGAGCAGGCCCTCTCTGCTGGGCAAGGCAGGTGGGAATGTTTCTCATGGGAAGCAATAGGCCCTTTCTGTTACCCAGAGCCTTCCCACCCCAACCGCACATTCTCATGTATCATGCACTTCACCCTCGCAACAGCCCTGGAATTTAAGGGTGTACAGTTAAGGAAACAGAGGCTCAGAGAGGTTAAGAACTTCCCCAAAACCATACAGCTAGGAAGGATCCAAACGGGACCTTGAACCAGGTCTTCCAGCTTTGATTCCATTGCTGGATTGTCAAACGCAGTTGCTTTTCCATGGATGATTATGACCTGGATATGTTCCAGGGGCAGCTGGTGAGACCACCTGCTCTTCCCTCACTAGCTGCCAAGGTCTCTCTACCCTGCCCTGAAGAACAATGTGGAAGGTGGAGGTGAGATGGGAATTGATCAGCCTGATCCTGGGTGAAGGTCCTGGGTGAGGTCGGCTGGCTGTGGAGATGAGGGCAGATGCAGGACAGAGTGTAGGGCATTTCATAAAGGACTTGTGGGAACAGCAGCACAGTGGCAGAGTTTGGTTACAGAAGGCTTCCTGGAGGAGTCACCCTCTGAGGAAGCTCATCAGCTCTTCTTCCTTAAGTTCCTGACACTTAGGTGTCTGGCTAACCTCCCTGGGGAGCAGATCGACATTCTCAAGGTTTGTACTCCATAAACATTAAAAGAATAGCACTCATTGTCCCAAAAAGTGGCCCAAGGACACGCAGGGAAGCAGAAACTAGAAGGATGGGGCTCCCAGAACCCTAGGAGCCAGAAATCATGGCAACCTCAGACAAGAATAAGCCACCATCCCACTTCCAGCTTTGTGCAATGCGATCTCCTCTAGGGATGAGAATTTTGGGGCTGGCGAACAGAAGGAACACCTCCTGCAGCTGGTGGTCCGGGAAGGGAGAGTCACATGACCTCTTCTTAAAAGGCAAAGGAAAGGTGCCCACAGCAAATTTATAGGCCCCAGGTTATCCCAAGGTTGAGTTCTCCAATCCTTTTGGCCAAATGGAAGAAAGTATCTAGAGGGAGTCTCCCCATAATCCACAAGTGGCCATTATTGTGGCCACTGAGAGTTCTGTGGTTTGCACTTTTGCCAGGGGAGAAATGAAAGCTCTGGACCAGTGCCTTCTGGGCTGCAATCCAGAAGGTTCCAAGAGACCATCTTCCCCAGCCCTCCATCCTGGCATGGGCATGCTCAGAATGACCGCTCTGGTCCTGAACCACCTTCCAAGCAACGCTGCCTGGATGGGGTGGGATTCACCTGACCTATTGGCCCTTGAAGTTCAATGATTTACTTGAGAATGTGCCCTCTGTGGAACCAGGCAGAAGGATGCAATGACCGCCCCCCAAGTCTCATCTAACCTAGGACCCTACAACCTCTCCCTTGAGACAATGGCCCCTGCCTGTATCCCAAACCCAGACACCCCCAGGCTGTTGTGCAGTTCAAATCCGTCTCCGAGTGTGGGTTGAGGCCATCTCACAGAGAGACTGTGAGAAAATTAATTAATTAATGTATGTAAACGAGCTTTGAAGATGAAAAGTGCAAACGCAGTACCCTTAATAACATCTTCAAGACTTCACGGAGCCCGAGTCGCTGCTGAGCTCACCTTTAAGATGAGTCCGTGGGGAGTTGCTGGCAAACTCCCCAAGCCCATAAACAACATAAAATGGCTTTTCACTCCTTTTATGCAGCCAACCCCAGCTCTCCCCACCAATAAAAGGACCAGGGAGGATCAGAGAGACCAGAAGGATCCTGAGCGTCGCACTCTGCCGCCCGCACCGCCATCCGCTGCCTCTCAGACTCTGCTCGGCCGCACACTATGTCGTGCCGCTCCTACAGGATCAGCTCAGGATGCGGGGTCACCAGGAACTTCAGCTCCTGCTCAGCTGTGGCCCCCAAAACCGGCAACCGCTGCTGCATCAGCGCCCCAACCTACCGAGGGGTGTCCTGCTACCGGGGACTGACGGGCTTCGGCAGCCGCAGCCTCTGCAACCTGGGCTCCTGCGGGCCCCGCATAGCCGTGGGTGGCTTCCGCGCCGGCTCCTGCGGACGCAGCTTCGGCTACCGCTCCGGGGGCGTGTGCGGGCCCAGCCCCCCCTGCATCACCACCGTGTCGGTCAACGAGAGCCTCCTCACGCCCCTCAACCTGGAGATCGACCCCAATGCGCAGTGCGTGAAGCAGGAGGAGAAGGAGCAGATCAAGTGCCTCAACAGCAGGTTCGCGGCCTTCATCGACAAGGTGGGTGAGGCCTGAGACGGTCCAGAGAAGCCCCCAGCCCTGCCCTCCTTCAGGGAGGTCCCAATCTGCTGAGGAGACAGGATGGCTGCGGGTTCGAGGCAGCAGAGGGAATGACCTGCAGAACCACACAGGTGGAAGGGTCAGTTTCCATCACTTAACTCCAGTAGTATTTAATGAGGTCCAGGTGTGGTCTAGAAATTGAGCCAGTGGTCCAAAGTGTGTGTATGTGTGTGTGTGCATGTGAGTGTGTGTGTGTGTGTGCATGTGTATGTGTGTAGCGGTGTGTGTGCATGTATGTGTGTTTGTGTATATGTGTGTACATGTGTGTGAGTATATGTGTGTGTGTGTGCACGTGAGTGTGTATGTGTGTAAGCGTGTGTGTCTTTCTTGAGCCAAGACGACATAGAACTATCAGAACTGTGAAAACCCGGACTGGGCAGCAAGTGCTGGAAGAGTGGGAGATAATGGGGAGACCAAAAGGCCTTGTGTCTCCTAGCCAGGCAGCCTGTGAAGGGGTTGGGAATGCCCAGAGCCACGCTGCCTCCCTCAAGCCCTGGCTGCATCACTCAGCAGTGTGAGACTCCAGGCAGGGTGCTCGGCTGGATAACAGGATCTGCCTCATCCACTTGTGAGGGTTAATGAGTCCACGCATGAAACATGACGGCAAATAGTAAGCCCTCAGTACATGTCAGCTGTTATTATCATTAGTCTCCAAGGACCGTGGTGGTGAAGAGTTGTGACAGTTAGCCAATCCAGGCTTGGCAGCCCCTTCATGAGGGAGGGCTGGAGTGCAGATGGAGAGGTGGCCAGGCTGGCAGGAGGAGGCCTCCTAATGTACCCAGAGCATGGAGAACGCTGCAGAGCTGTGAGGCTGCCTCCCAAGAAAGTCTTGTTGGGGGAGGCTGGGAGCCTCCTTCACAGGCTCCTCCTGTGTCCACAGGCCTCTAGCAGAGCAGAAGGACCAGGCTTGGTGGCCTAGGATCAGGATTTAGGGGACAGAGGCAGTGACCTTCCTGTTTTCACTTTTTCTTTAGGGATCCGAGTCTATCTTCACAGTGAGCGGCTGGGGTGGGTATCAGCCTCTCCACTTTTCAGACAGCAAATTGGGGCTGAGGGGGTGTATATGAGTAGCTCAGACATGCTATAGGGGCAGGCAGAGCATGCCTATCTCGTGGCAAGACCATCGCTTACCGTGAGCTGGGCATTTCACACCTTGGGGTCTCAATTTCCCCATGTGTAACATGAGGTAAAATCTACATCCCACAGGTCTGTGATAATTGGATGGAACGTAGAGATAGATGATATGGACATAGACATGAGCATTAGACATAAATGACATAAATGTGTATATCTTAGCACAGGCCTTGGTACTACGTAGTAAGTATTTAATAAGCATTTGTTGCATAAATGAGTAAGTGAAGGACAACTGGTAATTATAATAATAGTTAAATAGACTGAGCATTTACTGCCTGTCAGGGACTGTTCTAAGCACTTGATATGCATTAACTTGTTCAGTCTTCAAGACAGTGCTAAGATAGGCACTATTCTCCACTCCGTTTTGGAGGGGAGAAAACTGAGTCCCAAGAGGTGAAACAATCTGCCCTTTAAAGTATCAAAGCCGGGGCTTGAAGCAGACCTTTGGTTAGCCAGGTTGCTTTGCTTCACACCCACAACTGCCTCCCTGGGGATCTGGGAATGGGTCCCTTGAGCTGCAGACACTCAGCTTTATGGCTCAGCCCATTCAGCCAGCACCCAAGGGCAGAGAGAACTGTGGGGGACCAGGCACCTCCCCCCAGGCTTCCTCTGACCCTTTTCTCTCCGGAATGGCAGGTGCGCTTCCTGGAGCAACAGAACAAGCTGCTGGAGACCAAGTGGCAGTTCTACCAGAACCAGCGCTGCTGTGAGAGCAACCTAGAGCCGCTGTTCAGTGGCTACATTGAGACTCTGCGGCGGGAGGCCGAGTGCGTGGAGGCCGACAGTGGGAGGCTGGCCTCAGAGCTCAACCACGTGCAGGAGGTGCTGGAGGGCTTCAAGAAGAAGTGAGTGCAGCAAGCTGGGGGACTCAGGGGAAACTCAGAGAGAACGCTGGGAGGCTCTGCCCATAGCCCTCTTCTTTCAGATTCCTCTAGCAGGCTGCCTGGAACCCAGAGCAGGTATCCAGTGGGGCCTAGATTTCTTCAGATTCCTAGGATTCACCTCTAAAACTCTAGAGCTACTTCTAGGGGGGTGAGGAGAGGCAATCCAGTGGAATTCTAGCACTCTCTATGTCCCCTGCCCTTCACAGCTTACTTTTATGACATGGGCTCTGTGATCTCCCTGCCAATGGGACCAGCTCTTTGAGATCTAGGATGCACAGATGATTTTAGACTTGGAGGAAGGAATGTGCATTCCCGACCCCATCTCAGAGGCAGAAGGAATGCGGTGGAATGAAGCCAGGCTGGGACAAGGGGTAGCCATGAATAATATACAAAATAGATCCTGGAGGGGCCAAGACAACATCTGGAGGGGATTAATCCCTTTTCAATCCCTGGAAGAACTTGCCCAGGAGTTGGGATGGTATTCAAGTCCCATTTCTCAGATCCAGCCCTTCTCTCTCCCATACCCAGGTATGAAGAGGAGGTGGCCCTGAGAGCCACGGCAGAGAATGAATTTGTGGTTCTAAAGAAGGTGAGGAGCTGGTCATGGGGCAAGGAAGAGGGGGCCCATCAGTGCAAACTCCCGCAAGAGGCAGGGTCACCACGCTGACCAGAGGCACCTGCCTTTGGTCTTCTCTCACATGCACGTCCCCTCGTCTCTGTTGCACTGCCAGGACGTGGACTGCGCCTACCTGCGGAAATCAGACCTGGAGGCCAACGTGGAGGCCCTGGTGGAGGAGTCTAGCTTCCTGAGGCGCCTCTATGAAGAGGTGAGGGGGCACCTGCCACCCAGCCAGGACAGGTGGAGGGGTGTTTTGGAGACAGGGGAGCAGCGGGGCAAGGGTGCATGTGTGTGCCTATGTTTGCCAATGTACAATGTAAGTGTGAAAAGAGCTTGCACACACATGTCAGGGGCCCACAATACAGAGGCCACGTGCACGTTCATGTGTGTGAGGAGCATGGAGAGTTCATGTTCTTGGGCTGCTCTGAGTCTGTGACCTCTGCATGTTGGTGTGCTGCCTGTGTGCTGCATGTGTGAGTGCCAGTCTAGACATGGGCATGAGAGTGTGTATGTGTGGTGGAGGGCCAGGATGGCTTCGCACATAGGGCATGGTCCTCATTAATGGACTAATCACTCATCCTGGCATCCAAACCCCAGCTCCCCTGCTGGGTGACTTTGGATCAGAACTTTTTCACCCTCTGGGCCTCAGTTTTCCCAATTTTAAGGCAGACACTGTTCCCAGGTGGCCTCTACAGCCCCTTTGTTGTTTGTAAGGAGCCTGTGCATGTGTGACAGTGGTGGGAGCAGGAGTCATGTAAGCTTCATGACCAGTGCCCCTCTAGGGAGTGGACATTGACCCCTGGGGTGACCCCAGCTCAGGGACCAGAAGCAAATGCACTGGCTGTCGGCCCCATAGGAGATCCGCGTTCTCCAAGCTCACATCTCAGACACCTCAGTCATAGTCAAGATGGACAACAGCCGGGACCTGAACATGGACTGCATCGTCGCTGAGATCAAGGCTCAGTATGATGATGTTGCCAGCCGCAGCCGGGCTGAGGCCGAGTCCTGGTACCGCAGCAAGGTGAGTAGCACAACACACCTGCCTGCTAGATATAGCAGTGAGAGGGATGTGTAGTAGCTATTAATTAGACTTCCTTTTCTGGGGATCCTGGTCCCTATGGATGGGAATAGAAGAGCTGCCTCTCTGAGGTTGGGGTGGCAGGGCAGGACTGCCATGTATGGTTGCACAGGCCGAGCACTACACAATGTGCGATCATCCGTGGTGTCCTGAATGGATGGGAGCTCCCACCCTGAGCCTCATGGGCATCTCTCCTTCCCCAGTGTGAGGAGATGAAAGCCACGGTGATCAGGCATGGGGAGACCCTGCGCCGCACCAAGGAGGAGATCAACGAGCTGAACCGCATGATCCAGAGGCTGACGGCCGAGATTGAGAATGCCAAGTGCCAGGTGGGGTCTCTGGAGGATTCAAATACCCAGCACAGGCAGGCTGTAGCACCTGGCCATAATCAGGCTTCATGGTGTGCCCATGAGGAAGCAGGGACCCAGAGGGAGGGCAGGAGCTCTATTGTATCTCACAGCACTCAGGCCATGTCACTGACTTCCAAAGGAAGACCCAACCCCTTCCTTGGCCACCCTGTGACCACATCAAGGAGAGATGGTGAAAAGCCCACCCATCTCCTTCCTCGTGTTCACAGCCCTATTAGCTACCTGGCCATGGGCCAATCTTCTCTCTAGGACCCTCCTCTCCCTGCCCTGGCTTCATCAGCTTGGGTGAGCCAAGCTGTGCCTTCTCTCTCTCATCCTGGCCCTCACATCTCCACCTTGATAGCGTGCCAAGCTGGAGGCTGCTGTGGCCGAGGCAGAGCAGCAGGGTGAGGCGGCCCTCGCCGATGCCCGCTGCAAGCTGGCTGAGCTGGAGGGCGCCCTGCAGAAGGCCAAGCAGGATATGGCCTGCCTGCTCAAGGAGTACCAGGAGGTGATGAACTCCAAGCTGGGCCTGGACATCGAGATCGCCACCTACAGGCGCCTGCTGGAGGGCGAGGAGCACAGGTGGGGCTAAGAGGACTTTGTGGTGTTTCAGAGGTGGAGGCTGTGGTTCTCCAGGAGCAAATTTCCTTGAGCTAGGTGTGAGCTACAACTCTGACCACAGCTAGTACAATAGCTTCAATAATAATAATGATAACTTGTTGAATGCTTCTGTGCTTGACCTGTGCTAAGTGCTTCTTTTATAATCCTCACAATCCATTAAGATAGGTATGGTTTTTCCCAACTAAAGATAAAGAAGTAGGCTCAGAATTCAGTGTCTTTCTCATGGCTATGCAGTTAATAAGCAGAAAAGCTGGGACCTGCACCCAAGTCTCATGCCTGCCAAATCCATCCTTGTTGAATAGCTTCCTCCTGAAGCTGCTGCGTGGCCTGCCACTCAGTCCTCTGTGTTATGATGATGATGTGCTTCTATATGCATTTAGCTCTTCATCACCCATAAAGCCCTTTCACATTCTGGTGCATCAGATTCAACTCTCCTTCCTGTGAGCTTGATTGGCACCATCCAGGGTAGGCCACCGTCATTCAAACTAGGGGCACTGTGTGTGTTCATAATCTCACTCACTGCTGCAGGAAATCAGGAGGCCTTGTCTTCACAGAACCATCAAAGAAAGAAAGCACTTAGTGCAGATTTCGGGGAGCCCTTCCTGCCTCTCAGGTGTAGACTCTGCAAACAGGATGACCCTCTTTTTCCCAAGCAACCATCAGACTCAAGGAATCCAGCTCAGTGTCTGCAACTAACAGAGTTTTCCTTCTCCCTAGGCTGTGTGAAGGTGTGGGCTCCGTGAATGTCTGTGAGTATCTGCCTGAAATTCTCCTAGAAAAATGGCTTTTTTTGATGGAAAAACTGAACTCATTGGCCTAACCCACGGAGCCTCAAGTGCTCCCCCAACTGTTTCACCATCCCCTGGCTCCTCAGTGGGGGCCATGACAGGTGTTAGAGAAAGCAGAGCTGAGTGCTCGTCACTAGTATGGACAGTGAGCTGTTGGTCATGGACCTGCAGCCTGGCAGCTTTGACCCCCTGGGACCAGGGCTCCTCATTTCCTTCCTGCCCCAGTACTCTACATGGACTGTGCATCTGAGAAACAGGGCCTGCATTGTTGACCACCAACTCCTTGGAGAGGGAGGCAGCTTCTGCAACGCCAGTGCCCTGGGGCCTGTCGTAGGGTGGGTGAGATCGCAGCGAGCCACTCACCCCTCCACATCTCCTCTCTCCACAGGTGTCAGCAGCTCCCGTGGCGGAGTCTCCTGTGGGGGCCTCTCCTACAGCACTACCTCAGGGCGCCAGATCACTTCTGGCCCCTCGGCCATAGGGGGCAGCATCACGGTGATGGCCCCCGACTCCTGTGCCCCCTGCCAGCCTCGCTCCTCCAGCTTCAGCTGCGGGAGCAGCCGGTCGGTCCGCTTTGCGTAGTAGAATCCCGGAGCCAGGGCTGCCTGCCAAGCGCCTGCCTGCCTGCGTCACTGCACTGAATGGCATGTGAATGGGAAATGTGCGCTTGCTTCCAGAATCTTCCGGATGTTCCTACAGAGGGAAAGATCCTTGGGCTGCTCCCCTCCACCTTCTCATGCTAGGGAGATGCGTCCTAGTTCTTCTCCTGGCAGCAGTTTACAGAGGTGTTCCCAGCCCTTCGCGTAACTCCAACTTAGCTCCAAAATACCTGTAGCCAATTTGCATTATTCCCCAAGCTCTCAGGGACAAGACAGTCCCCCAGCGTGACTGGGGACTGGTTGGCATGGAAACTCCACCTCCTGGGTGGAGGCGACATCCTAACCATCCAGCCAAGCCACCCACAACCCGAGAATCAGGGAGAAAGTCCCTCCCCAGCAGCCCCCTCCTCCTGGCTGGGAAGCACGGTCCCCCAGCAAGCACCTCCCGTTCATGTTTTGCTTCTCCCTTGGACTGCCTTCCAGCTTCTGGGCTAACCTGTCCCAGCCAGGCTCCCCATGTGACCTCTCAGCCAAGAGGCCCATAACTGTGGGGCATCCTTTTGCCTATGGCCCCTGGTTAGGGGACTTTGGACAGGTTTGCTATTCAGTGAACCTTTGTACATTTCAAAGTAGACTCCATGGCTGCTCCAGAGGCCCCGTTGCTGGGTGCAGGTGGGGACTGTCCAATGCAGAGTTGCTCGGACAGAGAGTTAGGCCACTTCCTGGGTCTCCCTCTTATGACTGTCTACGGGTGCATTGCCTTCTGGGTTGTCTCAATCTGTGTTTCAATAAATGCTGCTGCGATGCAAGGGTGTGTGGTCTTGTAAACAACAATGTCTCCACTCCCTTCCTGCCCTGTCTCCAGCTGACCAATCCCAGCCCAGCCCCATGCAGTGTTTCCACAGTCACCCCAGTAAATCTGCTGCTTCCTGTCCACTTCACAGTCCGATTCCACTTGTTCCCCCTCAGTCTGCTCAGGCCTGGACCCCAGCCCAGCTCCCCGCTGATGACTTCTTTCTCCCCGACCCACCCTGCACACTCTCAGCAGCCAGACTCCATCCCAAACCCACTGCTCTCACCACCTCCTGCCTGGCTCAAGTCACTTGCTCACATGTGTGAGCTTCTTATGCCAAATGTAGGCTCCCTTCATCACCTCCTTCCCCAGCTACTCCTCAGCCCTACCTGACCCTCCACCCAGCACTCTTCCTCCCAGACATGGACTCCACCCCAAGGAGACAAGTCTACCCTCTGAGGCAGCCCAGAGCCACTCTCTCTCCTACATATCCCTGTGGACACACAGGCCGTCCCATATCCCTCCTCCCATTTGCCTTTGCTCAGGGCCCTCCTCTGCTCCCCATGCCTACCACCCTCACCCCCACACCTCCACCGGTCCCCACCCCACCCCCATCACACACTGTCTGGAACTCTGAGAATCTTCTGTCTCTGTGGATCTGGTCCAGGAATGTCAATGGGTGTGCCTGGAGCCTGGATCAAGCTGGAAGTTCCGTGAGGGCAGGAAGTATCCCCTCCTGGCTCTGACCTTCCACTAAGTCCCAGGATGGGCCTCCAAGAAATGCCAGGCCTAGGACATGCTGGACGAACGCAGGCAGCTGGTGCAGCAGGAGGTAGAGACATCCAGTCCTCTTGCCCTCAGCTCCAGCTCCCCATTAGCCGTCACTGTCATCAGGCAGGCGTCTGCCAGCCCCCCTGCTGCCCTGTTCCCCAGCCTCTTTCCCTGAGAGGAGAAGCAAAGGCCTTGTGCATCCTCACTTCCGGCCCAAAGGGCTGTAGCCTCACTGGAGGCTGCGGCTGCTTCTGAGTGCTCAGCCTGCTGCTGCGTTTGAGGTTTGCCCGCTGACACCTGGTGGGCCTCCTCCAGGTCTCTTGCCTGCCACCTCTTTTCTCCCAGCTCTTTGGGCCCTGAGGGCACGGTGACAATCACAATAGACCAACTTTCAATTTAGGAAACATCATTCACCCATAGAAAATGTTAAATCCCAGGGGCTGAAACATCAGGAGATGGAAATTTGAGCCCCAATGCTCCCAAGACTGCCAGGTCTCGGTGAGTCCTTGGGCAGGAAGTGGCTTCCACGATTTGTGCATCAGTCTGGGTTTGTGAGATGAGTGGGTAGAGTCTTTTCAGACCTGCTACCTCCTGCGGTTTTGAGATGCTACAGTGAGTCTAAGCTTGGGGGAAAAAAGCTTGATGTTACCATGGATCTGGGCTGAGCAAAACTAAAATCCCAAATATGATACCCAAAGAATAATGGTGCCATGGATTGAAAAGTCAAACAGCCAGAACCTGGGAGATATGAATAAACTTTTTAATACATTTCTGTGCTTTGTGTGCAAAGACCATTCAACAGATTCAGCCAGCCAGGGGTGCCTTTTGCTTATGAGGAGGTAAGCCTCTGCCCAGCCTTCCCTGCAGCCGCAGCAAAAATCCACAGCAAGCTCTTCTGGCTCAAAGGATGCTGCGGCTCCCGTAGCTCTCTCCTGATGAAAGAACTATTCCCCACAGAAGGCAAAGGGTACAGTCGGAGGGTAACTAGGTATTGACATCTTATTAGAAAGAAAAAATTCAGGTCAAGTGATTTGAAATTGAGAGATCGAAGAAAAGCCAGAAGTGCAAGAGGCCCAAACAAGTGGGCTGTGGGAGTGATCCCAGATCCCTGCCCTGGGCTCCCCCTCCTTAGAAGCATCACACATCAAAGCTGACACCAGCATCAGAGAAAGTCAGACCTGCTGTGTGTATTCCATTCTTATGTAAATATTCAGTGATATCCTCCCCGACAAACACACAAAGCTTCCAAAGAATTAGAAGTATGGCTGGGTGCAGTGGCTCATGCCTGTAATCCCAGAACTTCGGGAAGCCAAAGTGGGCGGATCACCTGAGGTCCGAAGTTCGAGACCAGCCTGACCAACATGGTGAAACCCTGTCTCTAGTAAAAATACAAAATTAGCTGGATGTGGTAGCACATGTCTGTAATCCCAGCTACTCGGGAGGCTGAGGCAGGAGAATCGCTTGAATTGGGGAGGCAGAGGTTGCAGTAAGCCAAGATGGTGCCATTGCACTCCAGCCTGGGCAACAAGATTGAAACTCTGTCTCAAAAAAAAAAAAAAAAGTATGAATAATAATCCTTTCAAAGAAACAGATACACTTGGGATTTGCCATCTTTTTCTTTCTCCTGAGACCACTAACACTCCTCCACCAGTTCTCAACCCACTCTGCTTCAGGCCATCCTCACAAACACCTATGCCCAAGACAGTTCCTTACCCCAGCCCGTGTCTCTAACTGTTCCCTGCTTCAATCTTTGGGATCTCAGAAAATAGAACTTTGCATTATTACTCACCTTAGCCAAGCATAGTGAAGAACACAAATTAACCACATTATCAAGAAAATTACCAAGTGTGTTCTGTGTAGACACGGACATGACCATGTGGGAATTAATGTCCCCTTGTCTGAGTTATTCATACCCCTGCTTCTCTCTGGAAACACAGGCATTAGAAGGTGACTGTACTAAGTGCTTTGCTCATTGAAGATTAAAGAAACAAGGACATGGGCACTAAGCGCCACTCTCCTTGGGTGTAGGGATGTGCCAGGCAGAACGAGCAATGGGAGAGGCTTACTTCATACCGCCTCAGGCCGCCTTCCTTCCCTCCCAACCCCCAACCTGTGTGTGCCTAGAAATCCCTGCTAATTTCTGCTTTGTTCAAACACCAAGGGTTCCCCCATGTTGGCAGGGGAGCAGACAGGGAGTGGAGTGAGGCAGAGACAGCCTCACTCCTTTTTAAGCTTGTGCATTAAAAATGAAGGAGGGTCAGTCGTGGTGACTCACACCTGTAATCCCAGCACTTTGGGACACTGAGGCAGGTGGATCATGAGGTCAGGAGTTCGAGACCAGCCTGGTCAAGATGGTGAAACCCCATCTCTACTAAAAATACAAAAATTAGCTGGTGCCTGTAATCCCAGCTATTCATGAGGCTGAGGCAGGAGAATCCCTTGAACCTGGCAGGCGGAGGTTGCAGTGAGCTGAGATTGTGCCATTGCACGCCAGCCTGAGCGGCAGAACAAGACTCTCTCTCAAAAGAAAAAGAAAAGAAAATACCCAAGGCACTCATAGGTAAATAGCCACCCTCCACCACCATCAAAAAGGAAACACAGACCATTCCCCAGTCCACATTCCCATGCCCCAGGGCAGCAAATGCCTCCTGACACCCTGTTTCCTCCTCAGAGATACCCTCGTGACCCTTTTAACCTAATTTTATTGCTACTCAAACTTGGTGGGATCAGGACAGTGATGGGCAGGAGCCTGCAAGACCCTTTGGTTGGGGAGACAGAGACCAGGGGAGCACTGCCCTACTAAGACAGACCTCTGATCACCCAGGTCAAGTCACTGTGGCCACTGTGGCCCCTGGGACACAGCCTGAAGGCATCGGAAGGATTGCGTGGCCGAGGAGAACCGTTCAAAGGCTTTTCTCTGTTACAGCAGCGGTGCAGTCCTGGCCCTCTGGGTGCCAGAGACTCGTAATTGGAAGGCAAGTCACAGTCCTGGACAGCAGGACCTCCCCAGCCTCTGTGGTCCACAGGCCCCCAGGAGGGGACAGTTTACAGAGTAACACGGGGGCTGCAGGTCCTCCCTGCTAGTCCCCACTTTGGCCCCGTCTCCCGTGGAGGCCACCGTTGTCCCCTACCTCCCCACCCACGAGAGTCAGGGGCCACACCCCTCCTACCCCCACCCTCGCTTGCCTCGCAGGTCGCCCCATGCCCTGCCCTGCCCTGCTCCCCGTCGAGTCCGGCCGCCAGGCGCCCTGGGTGCATCTCCAGATGCACGGCACGCGGCGGCCCTCGTGGAGCCCCTGGGATCATGTCCTCAGGAGCTTTGGGTTCTTGGCCCTTGCGGAGTTTCCTCCTCGGCGCCTCTGGCACTGGACGGGTGCCCGAATCTCCTGCCGTCCGCTGGGATCCCGTCACCCCCACCGCTCTCAAACACGCCCCGCTTCCAGGCCTGGGCCCTGGCTGCCCTCCTTCGCCCCTGTCCGAGAGTGCCCCGCGTCCCACCCTTAGTACCCAACCCCAGTGGTGAGCGGCCTGGGGCCCGGAGCCGGGAGGGACGGCAGGGGGAGCTGGGCGCCACCCACCCACCGTTTTGGGGTAGTAGGCAGGGTGTTTGGGGGTTGTTGGCTGATCAGGGCTGCCCAGGACATGCCTATAGCACCGTGGCCGGGATCGGCGCCCTCCTCTCCACAGTCTAGATGCCTAGTGCGTCCTGGTGGCACAGAGGTTTTTAAAAGACCCTCGGGGGTCTCCCGTCTGCAGTGAGTGGGATGTGGGAAGCAAAGCCACCGGGAGTCAAAAGGCCTGCCCCTGCTCCCCCAGACTCCGCCCCTAGGCCAGGGTGCCAAGACATTGCCTTGGCGGGTCTGGAGCTGGTACCAGGAGGTCTGGCAGTGTGCCTGTGCTCCTTGGAAAAGAAAAGAAAAACAACAAACAAGACACCTTTTAAAGGCTTTTCTGTGTCATGAAATCAGATATGCATTCTTGCAGCAAAATGTTTCCTACCCAGTCAGGCTTTAAAAAAAAACCTTAAAAACAAAAAGTTCCAAATAAAATAAGATGGGAGAAATAGTTCTTCCTGTACAACAAGAGGAAGAAAGTTGACCCTCCCTTCCTCACCCCTTTTGTACCTTTGCCCCCACCCTGCCCTGGTGTGTGTGGGGGGGGCGGGGGGGGGGGGGTCTCACCTTTTAGCATAGACAAAGCAGAAATGCAAAGGGGCTAGACCAATCCATGAGAATCAGAGGAAAAGTCACTTCATGGCCATAATTATCTGACCCTCCTCTTTCCTCTGCCCACATAAACCTGTGGTTCTCAAATGTTAGTTCTTCTAGGAATCACCTGGAAGCTTGTTAAAATACAGATTCCTGGGCTCATCCCTAGAATTTTGGATTGAGAGTTCTGACTGAAGCCCAGGATCTGCACGTTTAGCAACTACCCCACAGGGATCCTGATGCAGGTGGTGGTCCGGTTGGGAAGACAATGAAGGAGGCAGGTATTAACTTGGTTACTAAGAAAAAGCCTTTTGCCATTGATGTTTAATCAAGCACACCAAGAGAAAGAGGGAGCCATACAGGAATCATGCAAATACAATGAACTTCCAGAAAAGCACTGGTATAAACCCAGCTGATTAGCTCTGTCAGCCTTTCAATCTGGATATATGAGTAGTTGGGGGACTCTGGGAATACACAATCTCTCAGAGCAAGTGAGGAGCCCAGCGCCGCACCCCCACCCCCCTCCATGGTGAGGCGGTATCTGGAGTCCCTCTCATCTGAGGGCAAACCACAGAGATGTCCCCACACACTGCACATCCTCTAGCTGGCTCCTTTCCAAGAGGGTCCGGCACGCAGTCAGGGCTTAATAAATATCTGCTAGCCTGAAGTTAACTGGGGAAGACAATGACTGAGCAATTTATATCAAAAAGCCTTTCTATTTCTTTCCTGGACCACAGGGAGGGGGAGAAGCAATGGAAGTGAAAATAATGTCAAACCCAGGGTTTACACCCGAAGAGTAAATTGTTAACTCCAATAAGAAGGAAAAAGGAGAGTTAGTTCTGGTTCTCTGTAAGGGGAAATTACTAAGTTGACATTTGGGCACGCAAGAGAAAATATTTCCACTCCCCAACCCACACTGCCCTCATCAGAACACGTCGGTCCAGAGTCCCACCCCCACTATACAAACTGCTCAGATCGGGTACTGGAGCAGGCCCCCACCGCAGAGAGGGACCACAGTGCACCACCGCTGATGGCCACACCCCCTGAGCCACAGGAGACAGTGGAGTCCAGGTCCCCACAGACCATGCCACCCTGGGAATGGCTCACACCTGTGGACAGAGACACGGGTGAGAATTCTCTTCTACCTCAGACATGTTATGACCAAGAATCCTTTAGAATGAATGATTAATTCTCTTCCTACTCTGAAGGAGCACCAACATGAGTCTTTTTAAACTACAGGCAAACCTAAATCCATTGCCATTTGCTTATTCAGGAGTGTGATTAGCAAACTGCTCATCTAACTCTACTTGGACCAGGCTGATGTTAAGACATGTTCATACAATCTTCGAGCAAAAACTGATAGATCACACTAAAGGAGTCATCTAGAAATATGGTAGCTAGAGAGGTGAGGGGAATCAGACACCTGGCCCAGGGGCTGTGTATATACTGGATTATTAGAGATTTACAAGTTGCCTCAGAGACCCAGATGATCAGAATATAAACCCAGCATTTTTTCTTGCTAGAACATGCTACCACTTGAGAAGTATTCGTGTGTAACTAAAAGGCTTGAGCTATTTTTGCAGAACCAAACAGGTGTTCAGAACTTGCCACATTCATTAACTTAGACTTCATGGATGTTCCAGATGGATCCATGTGGAGGTCAAATATTTGAGGTCATCGGTTTGTCTGGATCCCAGAGATGTCAGCTCCAGAGTCCCTTGTCTACCACTCTATAGACAGAGGCTTGGTCATCAGTTAGATGCACTCTAATATTAAGATTACTGACACCCCACAGAGCCATGCCCACATACAGCCAACTTACAGATATTGACTGAGCCCATGCCTTCACACAGCCTGCAGGGAGAGGAGAGAGTATACAGTTAGTGCTGAGTTCCTATGCATTTGCACCAAACCTATTCTCCTCCATGCTGAAGGAAGGAGGGAGCCCGAAGAGGTAGAGGAGGGTACCACCTGCTACAGACAGCATCGGTGCCAGCCCTGCTTGCTGGGATCCCGAAAGGACAGGAACATATTAGGTTACAGGATCCAAAGGTCACTTTATTACATGTCTGCCTTTTGGCCATGCAACTTTGGTAAACTGAGAAGTAGAGATGAGGGGGGCATCCTCCTTGTCCATTGGCTGGAAATTCCAGCATAGCCAAAGTGGTGATGGAAGCTGCTGCCTCCCAGCTAGACGACTCTGAGCAGGAAAAAGCTTGCCCATTACTCAAATGCATCCATTTTTATCCCATGATTTTAAATGCTACCCCAGACATCTACCTGATTTCATTCAACACAGAGGGAGGCTGGAGAGTATGGTGTGGTTAAGAGCCTGGACTTAAATCTGGCTGTGCCACTTACTAGCTGGGTGACCTTGGGCATGTCACTTAGCCTTTCTGTGCCTCAATTTCTCCAGCATAAAATGGGGATGATAACATCTGCCTGAAAGGATTGTTGTAAGGTTTGATTAAGTTCTACATGGAAAGTGCCTAAAATGGAGACTGGCACATAGTAAGGACATCCGATATGTTTGCTACCAACATTATCAACATCTCATTTCTGTAATCCCAGCACCTTGGGAGGCCAAAGCAGTTGGATCGCTTGAGCCCAGGAGTTGGAGACTAGCCTGGCCAAGATGGTGAAACCCTCTTTCTACTAAAAATACAAAAATTAGCTGGGCATGGTGACACACACTTGTAGTCCCAGCTACTCAGGAAGCTAAGACAGCAGAATCACTCGAACCCGGGAGGAGAAGGTTGCAGTGAGCTGAGATTGTACCACTGCACTCCAGCCTGGGCAACAGGCTCTTTCTCAAAAAATATGTATATATCATTTATGATGAGACATTTATACCACTATAGTGGGCTTTTTATAAACACTCCCTCCTCATGCACACCTACCTGCGCTTTCTGTTCTGTCTCCCTGTTTGTAGCTCCCCATTTCAAATCTTTTTCCCCAAGAAAGCTCTACTCTGCTTCATTCTGCCCAACTCAAAACACTCCTTTGCTCCTCTTTGGAGTGAGGACGTACACATCTGGCTCGCTTTCCTGCCACTCAGTCTGGCGTTGCCACAGCCTGCGGACTGTGCCCTTTTGAGGAACCCACAATCCCCATCGTGGTGCCTGTGGAACCACAATACTGGCAACAGCTATCTCTGAGTTGAGTGGTTCTGGCCACTTTTGTTTTCTTATTTTCTGTACTGGCAGCACTGAGCATTACTTATGTAATTAAATTACATATTTTAAATGCCAAGAGGAGGCAGTCTATTAAAAGGTCAATGGCCATAGTACACTTAGAACAATATACTGAGTCAACTTTAAAATCTCATGCATTGGGGATGTGTACCAATAATTCTATAATTGAGTCATTCATCCATTAGTATCATAATGAAAATAAGTGCAAGTCCCAGCTGCCCACTGAATGCTAGTGAGTGGGGTGGGGGCTTCAGTATCCAAAGGCTTCAGTATCTGTGGCTTCACCCAAAGCCTGAGGAAACTGATAGAAAAGTGTGTGTGCTTGAGTCAAGCACAGAGCAAGTCCAGCCACATGGCCTGGCTGCCCTCAGCGTCACTTCATGAAAGGTTTCTAAAGCCAACCAGGCCTCTGAGTACCCTCTCCATGGGTGCTGCCCTGCCTGACCATCGACTCTTGACTATCACCTCCTCCCATTGGGGCTTACTATGTTCCATTAAAACTCACTTAACCCTGCAACAGCTTATGAGGTGGATTTTGTGATTACCTCTGTTTTACAGCTGAAGACACTGAGGTATAAAGAGGTCACAAACTAGTAAGTGGTGGAGCTGGGATTTGAAGCCAGAGTGGGCTCATGGCCTGTGCTCTTCCCCTCTATACTCTACTTGCTAGTCTAGTCTCCCCGCCCTGAAGGGACCCAGCTAGAAGCTCTAATGATGTGGCCGTCCCAAGTCTAGAGGCCCAGGCAACCATCCCAAGTGTAAATACATATCATTCTGCCCCACACAGGCTTCACCTGCCCTCAATTCCTGGCTCAAACTGTCAGCATAGCTTGGAGTGTCCTGTCTCTTTCCTGCCTCCTCGGCTGTTGAGAAGGCAGCCTCCTTCTCTGACAGATTCCCTGGGCCACTCACCCCAGGCCCTGAGGACGGATGTATGTATGCCCTGTCTTCATTTGCAAGGACAGAACTTCCACTACTCATTTCTACTCCCCGGTCCTGAACACCAGGCTGTCCAGGTTGATTCTTTGCGCATCCCAATTCAAATGGCCTTTAACTAATTTTCTGAATGATTTCAGCTTTAAGAACCCACTGAAGCTAATTGCAGAAACATTCTTTCAGCCAAGAGGGTAAAGTAGTGGCCTTGGAATGGGCTTTGGTTTCCAGCCTGAGGGGCTATGTAAGAGGGAGAAGAGCATTGGCAGCCAGCCAGGAGACCGGTGCATTTTAGCTGAGCCATTAACTGGCTGTGCTCTTGGGCAAGCTCCTTCCCCTCTCTGGTCTCAGTTTCCCTATCTGCAAAATGGGGACACGGTTGGAGTCCATGATTTTCTAGAGTCTTTCCCAATTTGAACATTCTCTGCCTAGGGGATTTCAGTTCAGCTCTGAGTAGGGATGTGAAGGAACCCTGGAGCCCCCGTCCTCACTTGATCTCCTCACCCTCTAGCAGTTTGCAATAAGTGGCAATCTCCACGTCCAGGCCCAGCTTGGAGTTCGTCACCGCCTGGTACTCCTTGAGCAGGTAGGCCATGTCCTGCTTGGCCTTCTGCAGGGCACCCTCCAGCTCAGTTAGCTTGCAGCAGGCATCGCTGAGGGCCTCCTCACCCTACTGCTCAGACTAGGCCACCGCGGCTCCAGCTCACAGCGCTGTGGGGACGGACAGAAGGGAAGGAGTTTGAAAAGGGTGCAGGTTGTGGGGACTCTGATGGGTCTCCAGTGGCCTGAGTCATCCTATTTTATCTCCTTTCAAAATGGTTAACTTTTGAACTTAATACTATTTAAAAGAAATACATCAATGTCCCTAAATTAACTAGGCAGGGACATTTGGATCTTTTTTCCTTCATTTTTGTACACTTTATCATAAAACTGACTTTAGTTTGGTAGGTGAGCCATTAGAGGAAGGAAATGTTAGCACGGAAATAGGAGTGGTCATTATTACTGATATCACCTTAGACTTGTATAGCGTTGTTCCTTTACAAAGCACTTTCATAGATGTTATCTTATTTGACCTTGGAAGTTATTCTTCCAGCTTGTCACAACAGGCATTATTATTCCTATTATGCAAATGAAGAAATTAAGATTCCAAGAGGCTGTGACTTGCCCTAAGCTATGCAATTAATTAGTGCCGAGCCAGGTATTCAAAAGCCCTGGTGCAGGGTCTCACTCTTTGCCCGCTGTGATCAGCACGCTGAAAGAAGCTCCCACGTACAACTCCCAACACGCAAACCACAGCCCCTCCCTTCACCCCACTTAAGAAAGCATGTCAGAAGGAAAATGAACAAAAGCAATGTTATTACAGGGACAACTTCGAATCTTCTCTAATTTCATATCTAAAAAGTTAGAATTTGCATATTTCATTACTCCGCTCTTAACTGTAACAAATTACTAGTTACACATCCTACACCGTTATGAAGAACAGCAACACAGATGGGAGAAGACATGTGGAGCCAGGCATGTGTGGGAGCTCACTGTTATGATGCAGGTAGTATTACAAATCACTGGGGAAAGAATAGATTACATACTTTCTTACGATATGTAGAAAAATTAACTTAGAACCCTACTCACTGTGTATACCAAAAATAAAGTTCAGGTGGATTACAGACCTAAATGCAAGAGGTAAAACTATAAAATTAATGGGGGAAAAATTTAAGAGCTACCTCTATTACCTCAAAACTCGCTAAGTATAAACCATTAAAGGAAGAACTTAAGATGAATTTGGGCACATCTAGGTTAAAGATTTGAGTTCAGGCCAGGTGCAGTGGCTCATGCCTGTAATCCCAGCACTTTGGAAGGCCAAGGTGAGTGGATCACCTGAGGTCAGGAGTTCAAGACCAGCCTGGCCAACATGGTGAAACCCCACCTCTACTAAAAAGACAAAAATGAGCCGGGCCTGGTAGTGCACACCTGTGGTCCCAGCTACTGGGGGCTGAGGCAGGAGAATCACTTAAACCTGGGAGACGGAGGTTGCAGTGAGCCGAGATCAAGCCATTGCACTCTAGCCTGGGCTAAAGAGCAAGACTCTGTCTTAAAAAAAAAAAAAATGGGTTCAATAAAGGACAAACAGACAAGTGATAGACTGAGGGAAAGTTAATTGCAACATGTGTAACTGACAAAGGCTTACAATCCAGATAGAATGGTCCAAGAAATACTGCAAATCACCAAGAAAAAAGAGGGGAACCACAGTAGAAAAATGGGCGGATGTATGAACAGACAGTTCTTAGAAGGGGAATACAAATAACTAGTAAGTGTATGAGGAAACATTTCATATCACTAGTTAACCAAAGAAATAAAAATTAAAGTAACAATTAGGTGCCAGTTTATATCTACCAGATCCACAAGCATTAGAAAGTTTGATAATAGCGAGTGTTGGAACAGGAGCCCTCGCATGCTGATTATAGGAGAGTACTCCGGCACAATTCAAATATACCCCTCTCCAAAGATGATAGTAGTCCCTGAAGATAGGAGGGAAGCTGCAACCAGACGAGAATCAGCAGGTGTACTACGGAGCGGGGTCTGGGCACCACCCAACCTGCTACTTCGCGTTCTCCACCTCTGCCGTCAGCCTCTGGATCCTGCGGTTCAGCTCATTGAGCTCATCTTTGGTTCTGCGGAGGTTCTCACCCTGCTGGGTCACTGTGGCCTTCACCTCCTTGCACTGCAGGTTGAGAGGCAAACATGCAGAAACAATGGCTGGAGGCTGCTGTCCCAGATCCGATCAGCCAGCCCACTGTTCCACAGCTCTCCCGCCTCCTGACCCTGCTCTGCCCAGGACCTCCGCTGCAGCCCCTCTAGAGTCCAGGAGTGTGTTTCCCAGAGAAATTTGAGGCTCACAGCTGTCCTCCTGGATCAATGGGACAGCCCTGCCCTCCGGACTACCTTGGTTTGGTACCAGGTCTCAGCCTCTGCCTGGCTGCGGCCGGCAATATCGTCATACTGAGCCTTGATCTCGGCCACAACCAAGTCCATGTTGAGTTCCTGGCTGTTGTCCATCTTCACCACCACGGAGGTGTCAGAGATTTGTGACTGAAGGAGGCAGATTTCCTATAGGAGACAGCAACCAGTGAAATACCCTTCTGATCCCATCTCCTCAGAAAATTTTTTTTAAAAGTCCCAACTCTGAAATTAGAAAACTACCAGCAAGTCAGGAAAATTTAAAACCTGTAGCTGTAAGAGGAAACGGCTGGAATTGGGACCGTGGCCTCAAAGCCATGAGTAACGTGGAATTCTACAAATACAGGCATCAACAGAGCCAAATAGATGTGTATGCCTGGGTCGCCCCGCCATGGGGCCTGGATGATCCAGATCAGCTGTAGCTTTATGCACAAATCTAATCAACCAAATTGTGGCCAGAGGTAGAGGCCTGGATTATCTGCTTGGGTTTTTACACTACCTGAATTAATAAATTGTCAGATCTCCACTTTGTGATGTAGGAATTAACCACATTCTTTCAAATCATCTCAGAGGAAGGACATCACCCACTTCCATTTTGAAAGCAAGCCTGAACAAGAGAAAAATCCCCTCTGATTACAGAAGGAAAAACATCCAGGCCTTAGGAGAGTTGGGAATACACGGCTTTCCCCAGAACCCAGGAACCAGGACAAGCCACACTCCAAGAAAACCCTCCTCTGCCTCCTCTCTCACTTGCTCTTCCAGAGATGGGGAGAGATTGACCTCCTCGTCGAGGGACCGCTGGAAGACTGACTCCTCCCTCAGTGGCTCCACACTGGCCACCACGTCTGCCTTGCGCAGATAGGAGCAGTCTACATCCTGGTAGAGATAGACACGAGAGGATGGGGAGTGGCCTTGGTCCCCTCGTTGTGCCCTGAGCCTCAGCACTCCCCAGCAGGCCCTGAAGCCACCTCCCGAACCACCTGTCTGCCTCTGGCCTGCCCTGCCCAGCCACCCTGCACTTACAGGTCTAACCTAGACTTCTCAGCTTCGCCTTCAGGGCCCCACTAGAAGGCGAGAGCCTTTGTTATCTGCCGGTGAGTTACCTCCCATTGCATAAATGAGACCACCTGGGGAAAGGAAGTGGAGAGAGGTCTAACCCCTTCCAGAGCTGAGGACCTTGCCAAAGAAGGAAGCCTGACATCACAGCCCAGAATGTCAGGCTGCTGCCTCCCAGCTAGGCTGATCCACAGAGCACAAGCATGTGACAGTCACAGAGCCTCTCTGGAGATTGTCCTCAGAGCCCAGGTCAGGAAACACCCAGAATCCAAATAGCTGACTCTCCTGCCTAAGACCCAGGCCAAGCCTCTATTGGTAGATCTGTCACCAGCCCTCTCTCCGCTCTGTGATACTCACAAATAAGGAGGCTGTCAAGCAAGCACATTACTTGTTAAAGAACATTCACAGCCGGACGCAGTGGCTCACACCTGTAATCCCAGCGTTTTGGGAGGCCGAGATAGGTGAATCACCTGAGGTTGGGAGTTTGAGACCAGCCTGACCAACATGGAGAAACCCTATCTCTACTAAAAACACAAAATGGAAAAATAAATTAGCCAGGCATGGTGGTGCATGCCTGTAAACCTAGCTACTCGGGAGGCTAAGGCAGGAGAATCGCTTGAACCCAGGAGACAGAGGTTGCGGTGAGCCAAGCCAAGATAGCACCATTGCACTCCAGCCTGGGCAACAAGAGTGAAACTTCGTCAAAAAAAAAAAAAAAAAAAAAAGAACATTCACATGTACTTTCACTCACAAAGATGAAACAAAAGGGAAATCATTTGCGGTTTTATCCCTCTGGGTTTTTCATCATCACCAATTGCACTGAATGACTGCCACACTTTGAAATCGTTAATAAGCTGAGAACCAACCCCCAGTCTGGGATAACAGGAGGAGGCAATGCCCACATGATAGAATTAAAATTGAACATTTCAGCCAATCCAGTAGTTTAAAAACAGTCAAGCAGTAGCATGGTGAGGTTTTCTTTTTACAAAGCCTCCGTCGGCACTGCCTGGCTTCCTGCATGGGCTACCCGACGGCTTCTGCAGCCAACATCACCCACCTTCCTGCGCCGGGGGCTCCATTGCCTTCCCACCAACAATTGCACCCACAGAACATGGCAGGGCCCGCAGCGTCAGAGCGTCCAGTGCCCAGGACTTAATTCTTCCCACGTGAGAACACACCTTCGTCAGCAGCACGAACTCGTTCTCAGCTGTGGCCTTGAGGGCCAGCTCTTTTTCATACCTGAGGAGAGACAACCCAGGTGGAAAGGCCCCTGGGACTGAGGACCTGGCCGGGCCAGAGCCCAGGTGTGCCAAACTCCCTGGTTTTCTCCTTTTTCTGTGCCTTTGGAGCAGAGGCTTGGCCTCTCTGGACTTCTATTTCCCAGCCACAAAGAACCCACTGGAAGGACACTAGACTTGGAGTCCAAGTCCCTGGTATCTGGTCCCAGCTTAGACTAAAGTTGCTGCAAAACCTGAGGCAAGTCATTTAATCTCTTTGGACCTTGGGCAAAATCACAAGGTGTGCAGTGAGGCACTCAGTAAATATTTGTGGGATGAGTTAAAAACAGACAGATGTTCCACAGAGCCTTTAAATTCTACCTTGTACAAAACATAAAGCTCTATGAAGCCACCCCATGAGGTTTTATTCCCCCTGCCCCAATATCCAAGAACTTTAATTCCTAGAAGCAACCCTTGTTCAGGGCGTTCCCTCTTTCACCAGCCCAGCCCTCTTCCCCCTGCCTGTGAGACTGTATCCCCAGAGCAGCCCTGCCCCTACAAGGAAGATCAGAGTTCCCAGAGCATGGTTTTCATCACTTTTTAATTACACAGTCGTTTTGGGCTGTACTCAGCTCTGTAATTACCGGCCTGCACACTCCCAGAGTGGGAGACAGACCTTGACACCTGCACACTGGGGATTGTGTCTACATTTGCTTCACTCTAAGGGAAGTGAGGATCCACTGCTGGGTCCAGCCGGATGGTAAAACCTGAATCTCCAAGAATCCCAAGAAGGGTTGGAATTACCAGGACTGATTACAGTCAAAATCACCCTTCCCTCTGCCTGTTTCTATAGGGTAAGTACAGTGACACAGTGAGTTTAGACTAGGTAATGGACAAACTACTCTGGAAAAACCAGATTTACATTGGAATTTGAATTGTGGAGACTTGAAGAATGAGAATGTGATGATTTATCTGCAGAATAAATAAAGGGATAATCCGAGTTCATCAGATACTTGGAATGGCATCAGCCAGTTCATTTTCAGATACCTCTCCAGGGGCTTTCCCTTCCCCCATCCTAGCTCTGACGGCTCCAGGCTCCTGCTCTTCAGCCCTGCTGGCCTTGCTCCTCCTGTTTCATTTGTTCCTGTCTCCTCATCTCTGCATCAGTCTGTGCCCCGGATACATGTTCCATCCCTCCTAGACTGGGAGGTCCTCTTCGCTACAAATCTTTCCCCAGCCCCCAGCACAGGACTGCAAGAGCTGGGAGCTGACACAAGACAGAGCAGACTGGTAAGGCAGAAGCATCTGACAGCTCATCAGGGCAACCCTGACCTTCAGCAATCTCTGCTTCTGGAGGAGTTGTGTGATCTTAGCTAAGACAGACTCCACTCCCTAGAACCATCCCAGCCCTGACGTGCTCACTTCTTCTTGTAGCCCTTCAGCACCTCCTGCGTGCAGTTGAGCTCCGAGGCCAGCCTCCCGCTGTCGGCCTCCATGCACTCAGCCTCCCGCCGCAGAGTCGCAATGTAGCCCTGGAACGGGGGCTCCAGGTTGCTCTCGCAGCTCTTGAGATTCTGCTAGAACTGCAGCTTGGTCTCCAGCAGCTTGTTCTGCTGCTCCAGGAAGTGCACCTGCCATTCAGGAAGGAGGAAAGAGACTTGAGGGAGAAGCCTGAGGGCAGGGATTGCCTGGTCCCCCAGAGTTCTCACTGCCCTTAAGGATGGCCCCTGCCCTGAAGAAACCTATCACCTTCCCCAGGAGGCCAAATCATTGGCAAAGTCTGAAAATGCAGGTCACAAGTAGTTCCCAAGTAAGTTCCCTCCACCCACCCCGCCTCCCAGAAAGAGCACACTATTTATAACAATTCGTTTATTCTACACAGAATGAAATAACATCTGATCCTGCAGAAATATTTCACACTATGCATGGTAGGCAAATGATAATCCCCCCAAAAGTGTCTGCACCAGAGAGAACTGAAACATGAGAAGGACTCAACCAACTATTACTGGCTTTAAAGATAGAGGAAGAGGGGGCCACAAGCCAAGGAATGTAGAACAACCTCCAGCAGCCAGCCAGCAAGAAACAGAGACCTCAGTCCTGCAACCACAAGGATCTCAGTTCTGCCAAAAGCCTGAATGTCCCTGGAAACAGATTCTCCCCTGAGGCCTCCAAAAAGAAATGCAGCCCTGCCAACATTTTAACATCTTTAGGTAGTAAATTTGTGTTGTTTTAAGCTGCTAAGTTTGTGGGCATTTGTACAGCAACAACTTTTAAATGTATGAACCATGACTCTTCCTTACTCTGATGCTGGGGTGCTGAAGCCCAGGAGTGGGGATCCCAGATCAGGAATTAGGAGACATCTCATTCTAACTCTGTCACCAACCAGACCACTTCACCTCATTCTCACTGTACTTCATTGTAAAACAAGACAGGAGAAATACATTTGCAGTGATACACTGGCAGCTCCAGGCCCTATCAGGCCCACAGGCATGTTTTACTTGGCCTGCACACTGTTCTATAGAGATCTGATTAGTTGCCAACATTTAATAATTGAGTGGTTTCAAGTAAGAATCTGGATCTCTCTGACCCTCTTGACATACCAGAAGTTCTGGCAAGGGTAGGTAGGCCTGTGGCTGGAGCGAACAGCAGCTGCTGCCCCTCTACATGAGTGTACTTCTCAGTCTGGCTTCATTCATGTGACCTGCCAAGCCCCTGTTGAAGTTTCCAGTTACCAGCCAAAAGCAGGTGATTTCTTCTCCAACCCTAATGTCTTGGGAGCACAGGTCTGGTACAAACAACCCTCAACTGCCCGACTGTCTGTGCTTGAGGGAAAAGGAACCAAAACTCTGATTATCAAAAGGTGTCTGACTTGGGTTTCAACATGCAGACCCAGGCCGTGGGACAGCCCTCTGGCAGGATTAAAGCCACCATGTCAATGCACTTTGTAGTCTGGAACACAATGCAGTTTTGAGCCTGCAGGAAGTATGCTGGAGGGAAGAGGGCAGCCATCGGCAATTCCAGGGGAGGGGAAAGCCAGCCTAGTGCAATGGTATAACTTCCTCTCTCCAGACCCAGAACTGACACCTCTCAGCAGAGAGATCAGTGTTCATGGGTGATGCCCAAAAGGCCACATGCAAAAACCCTTTTGAGCCTGCACTCTCAGGGCTCTCATTGTGCTTTTGAGCAAATGATGAAAAGATGCCTCCAGCCCCCTGCCAGGGCACACAGCTCAGCAAGCAAAGCCTGGGCTGGATTTCAACCTCTCCTGCTCTTGGTAGCTGTCCTTGTGCAAAGAATAGCCTGCGTGATCTACCGTCAGCTTCCTTTGTGCCGATGGAAGGGAAGAGCAATCTAGACAGCCAGTAGTACGTTAACAATGGATGCCCGGCACCACTGTGTGCAGATATGCCCATTTCTGATGTAGCATTGGTCTGACAGCAGAGCTCCCACCCACTATCTCCCTGGTTTGTGCCTTCTTATACAGACCCAGGGTGTAGATATGCACACCATTCAGCCCTGGAAGATGAGCTTCTCCTCCCTTAAACTTTGGTGGCTTTCTTCCCCCAAAGACTATGAGCTCCTAGAGAGGACATCATTAGGTTAAAGGAAACCAGAACTATACACTTAACCAGGAGGACTCAGAAAATGCAATTCAACAGCCTCTCCCCAGATCATGCCTTAAGTTTCTCAACTCTCTGCCTTTAATCTATGTATGTGCTGCAGGGTATATAGTACCTTGGGCAGTCCTAAGAATTCACAGCCTTCCTATGATGTGCCCACCAAAAAGGAGCAGGAAAGGAGCCTCTGACCCCTCTTTATCCTGGCTCCTGCTCCATGCTGGGGCTGGCAGCATCTCCTCTAATGGGGCGGTCAGACATGCCTAAGCAGAGCTGCATGCTTTGCCCACACCTTCCTACTGTGAGCCAGTGAAATCCGGAAGATGGACCACACACACACACACACACACACACACACACACACACACACACCGTGCTTGCCGCTTGCCTGTGAGCAACAGAAGCAAACCCTCCTGTTTTGTCTGGTGGTTTCAGCTGCATTATTGCATTTGACTCTTATGGCAACATTTGAAAACCAAGATCTTGATTCAGCCACATTCTCAAGGCCACATGCTAGTCAGTGGCAGGAGAATTTGAACCACCCCATCATCAGGCTCAAAGTCCCTTTCCCCTTCCTAAGCCATAGTCCCAGGGAACAGCACACAGACCCACCTTGTCAATGAAGGCAGCAAACTTGTTGTTGAGACACTTGATCTGCTCCTTCTCCTCATGCTTCACACACTGGGCACTGGGGTCAGTCTCTAGGTTGAAGGGTGTGAGGAGGCTCTCACTGATGGTCACAGGTGTGATGCAGGGGAGGCTGGGCATGCAAAGGCCCCCTTCCCGGTAGCCAAACCTGCCCCTGGTGTGTAGGGGCCATCCACAACTCACTGCAATCTGGGAAGACCCCACCATACGCAGGCTCCGACTGCCAAAGCCTCCGAGGCGCCTGCAGCCTAGCCCCCTGGGAGTGCCCCAATGATGGGCCATGGCACTGTCACAGCTGTGATCCCCAGGCTTGGGCACAATGGCAGAGCAGGAGCTAAAGTTCCTGACCCTGCAACCAGAGCTGATGTGGTAGGATTGGCTCGCCATGCCTCTGCTCTGCAGGAGAGTCCCCTGGACTGAGGATTGAAGGACACGGTCTCACACTGAGACCTGTTATTGTTCCTGCCTTTTACTGGGCAGGGGATAGGCCTCCTGACAACATAAAAGGCAGAGAATGTTATTAATGCCATTTATGAATGTGGGAATCTCCCGCTAGGCAGATCACAAGGGCAGCTGAAACCTGCCTCTTTTAATAGGCATATCAAAGAGACCCTGCATCCCAATAAACCTGCCCTTGCTCTTCCAAACTCACAGGCCTAGACACATCTATGGAGCCCCTAATTCCCCTCCAACCTGTGAGAGAACCAGGAATCATCATCCCACCAGGCAAGTCGAGGCTTAGGCTAGCACATTCTTGAGACTCCAAGGGTCCCATGTCCCACAAAGTTCCCACCCAGCCCATCCTTTCAGGTAGGCACTTGTGGAGCAAGCCCTTCAAGCCTTTCCCTGGGACTGCTGTTGGCTACAGTTCATCTTATAGGGTAGCCACTGACTCTGTGTTGTCCCCCTTGAAGGCAGAAGTCATGTCTATTCACCTTTATATCCCCACTGACAACTAGTACATACCAAGTCCCCAGGCAGCCTTGGTTGAAATGAATGAACTGGACTCAGGAGGGAGCAGCCGATATCTGCAGAGTGTCTTTATCTAGTCCACAAACACTGACTGACCTTCTGCTGTGTGCCAAGCCCAGTAGCTGGCCTTAGGAGCTGGCCTGGAGCAGGTGCCTTCATTGGGCAGGCAAGGTCCCACCAGAACAGGCTCTCACCTACAGGCTGGGGGAGATAAAACTAGGTGGACAGTTTGCCTTTGAAGAACCTGATCTCACTGGGAGACAGAGGTAGGGAAGAGCCACAGCCAGAGAAGGAAATATGACCAGGTAAGGGGCACAGATCATATGCTCTTAGCCTTCCTGGGAAGGTCACTCACAGCTGGCCAGAGGGTCACAGAGGAGGCAAGATCGAAGCCAGGTCCCAAAGGATGGCAAAATCTTCAGGGAGAACAGAAAGTAGAAAAGTTCCTCTTTAAAGTTTCCTTTCTTGTTAAAGAATAAATCATAAGTGTGCTAATAACACAGCAGTAAGGACAACACCAAATGCATAAGGGGTAAATATGTCTGCTTTTCCTTTTTTCACTGTACTCTCACGGCCAGATGGCTAGCAAGGGTAAAGTAAAAATTGCTGTGCTGAGAGATCTGATGTGAAATCAGAAGTGAAGCACAGAGCATCTGATGTACAGAAATCAGAAGCACAGAGATCTGATGTCTCAGTGCTAATTTTTCTTTGCAGCACCGAGCATCTGTTTTCAACAGAAGGTCACTCATAGCTGGCCAGAGAGTCACAGAGGGGGCAAGACTGAAGCCAGGTCCCAGAGGAAGGCAACATCTTCAGGGAGAACAGAGGCAGGGGTGCAGAGTCTCCAGGCAGAGCACAAACCTAATTCCTAGAGAAATTAACCAGTGCATGAGATCCCTCACAAAGCAGGGTCCTTGGCCAGGGACTGCCTGCCCCTGCCTCCCACACCATCCTATAGGGCACCTTCTGTGTCACACCCAGAACGGGATGGAAATGGGACTTAATAGGGAAAGTGCCTGCCTTTTTATATAGCGCAGCAGCAGTCTGGAGGCACTTATGCCAAACCGCCTCAGCCCCACGCCCTTGAGTAGAGCTCTCTGTGCCTGAAGACAAGAATAAAAAATAATCTTCTGGAACTCTGTCTCAGAGATACAGGCTCGGGGAAGGGGCATAAGAAAAGAGCCAAATACCACAGGAGAGAGTAGAGGTCTTCCTGGTCTCTTTCTCTCACATGCATGCACATATACATACACACACATGCACACATGCACACATCCCTCACAAGAGAAAGACACAGAGGACAGTCACCTGCTGGGAGCAGAGTGTAAGGATGGACACAGAGGGAGCACATTCCGGCCGTGCCCCAGGAAGCACCAGTCTGAGATGAGGGCGTTGTTTCTGCATCTGCTGGACAGAGCTCCAAGGGAAACCAAGACAGCAGAGGGAGCCTGGGGAGGCACCTTACAAACTGAATTCTATAAGAAATCAACGTCCTCCAGGCATTGGCTCTTGTGGCCACGTGGCTACCTCATCACTTGCAGGCCACAGAAGGACAACTCCCACACTAACTCTAACCTATGGGGAAGAGCTGAGCGTGTCTGAAGGTGACAGGGCTCCTCTATGGTGGACACGCTAAACAAGGGAAGCAAAATAGAAACTGGAATTCAAAGCTGATGCTCTGGAGGGGCCTGTCTTGTGCTGGTCTCTATTTGTTTCTTTCAGTCAACCAGCATTTACTGAGCACCTGCTATATGCCAGGCACCTTTAGATGAGCCGGGAATATACCAGCAAATAAAACAGACAAAAACACATACCTTTGTGTGTTCACGTTACAGTGGGAGAGATGAATGATAAGTTTAGATGAATAAATTATATGTTAGATGGTGATAAGTGTTATTACAGAAAGAAGAAAGAAACAGGTTAAGGGGAGTCAGGAGAGCTGGGAGAAAGAGTGGGTACAATTTTGGCTGTGGTTAGAGTAAGCTCCACTGACAAGGGGACATTTGGACAAAGGTTTTGAAGAGGTAAGTGCAAGTCACGTGGGCCAAGGAAAGAGCTTGTGCGAAGACCCACAGTGGGAACAAACAGGTCTGGCGTGTTCCCATCAAGAGCAAGGAAGCTGGTATGGCTTGTGTAGTGAGAGTGAGGGAGTGAGTATGGGCATGGTCAGAGAGATACAGTGATGAGGGGTCTCCACACAGGTCCTGGAAGGCCTGTGAGCTGTTGTGAGGACATCTGCTCCCACACAGAGTGCAGTGTAGAGCTTTGGAAGGTTTTGTGCACAGGACTGACGTGACTTGACTTGTTTAAATGATCGCAATGACAGCTGCCTGGGATTCAGACTGCAGGCGATGCAACAGTGAAAGGAGGGAGAAGAGTCAATCCCAGGAGATGGCAGAGGCTCCTGCCAGGGAGGAGAGTATGAGAATCCCTGGAGGGCTTGAGAGGTGGCCAGTTATGGATAGAATATGAGAAAAGAGCCAACTGGATTTCTCGACCTGCTGGATTTTATATGTGAGACAAGGGGAGGAGTCAAGAACACCTCCACACTTTCTGGTAGGTTAAACTTGTCTCTGCAACAAAGATAAGCAGTAGCACAGTGAGACAAATGCCAAGGTGAGTACCCCAAATGCTCATCATGGCTTTGCTGACTCATGCAGCCTGGCACAAGTCACTTACCCTCTCTGGTCCCCAGTGTTCTCAACAGTACAAGCAAAGGTTGGACTGGCTGACTTTCAACATTTCCTAAGGAAGCCACACGGTCTCCTTTTTGTTGGAAATCCTTGAGAGTCACCTTGACATTTGTCCTCTTCCAGGCTTGAAAATCAAGACATCACTATCTATCCAAACTCAGAGCTCCCTTCTTGTTCCCTAAGTATCAAGATTTCTTTTTTGTTTTGTGTGTGTGTGTGTGTGTGTGTTTACATTTTTAACTCAGTCTAATTGAGTAATAATTGCCATACAAAAAGCTATACACATTTAATATATACAACTTGATAAGTTTGGAGATGTGTACACACCAGTGAAACAGTCACCATAATCTATGCGATAAATCTATCTATCACTTCCAAAAGTTTCCTCCTACCCTCTTTGTTTGTTTATTATGTGATAAGAACACTTAACATAAGATCTACTCACTGAGCAAATTTTTAAGTATGCAATGCAATATTTTTAACTATAGGCACTATGCTGTACAGCAGATCTCTGGGACTTATTTATCTTGTATAACCAAAACTTCTTACAGTTATACTGGTCTATTTTGAGCTGATACCTTCAATCACATGCAAACACTCTATACTTGTACTCCCTCTCCCTATCACTTTATGTCGGAATTCACTTCTTTTTATATTGTGTATCCATTAACCAATTTTGTGGCCATAGGTTATTCCTCATACTTTTCTCTTTTGACTTTTATGCTAGAGTTAAAAGTGATTTACATACTACCAATATAGCATTATATTATTCTGCATTTGACTACATATTTATCTTTACCAGTAAGATTCATATTTCTCTATGCTTTCACGTTGCTGTTTAGCATCGTCATGTTTCAATTTGAAGAACTCCCTTTAGCATCTACAAGGCAGGGTTAGTGGTAACAAACTCCCTCAGCTTTTGTTTGTCTGGGAAAGTATTTATCTTTTCTTTATTTTTAAAAGACAATTTTGCCAAGGATAGTACTTTTTGGCTGATGGCAAAATAAAAACTTGCTTGGTGCAAAGTAAAAACTTTGCACACTTTGATAACAGCCCACTCTTTCTAGCTTGCAAGATTTCTGCTGAGAAATCTACTAATAGTCTTGGGCAGTGGGGAGGAAAGTTCCCTTGAAAGTGATGAGTCCTTTTTCTCTGACTGTTTTCAAAACTCTTTTTGTCTTTGACTTTTGGCAATTTAATTATAATGTGTCTTAGCGTAGACCTCTCTAGGTTCTACTGTTTAGGGTCCTTTGGACTTCATGAATCTGGATGTCCATTTCCCTCCCCACATTTGGAAAATTTTCAGCTATTATTTATTTAAATAAATCTTTTGCACATTTTCTCATTTCCTTCTAAAAATCCTATGATGCATACATTAATTTGCTTACAGTGTCCTGTAAATCCCACAGTTTTTGTCACTCTTTTTTTTTTCCTTTTTCTTTCATTCCTCTGACTGGCTAATTTCAAATGACCTGTGTTTGAGCTTGTTGATTCCTTCTTCTGCTTTATTGGGTATGTTGTCAAAGCTCTCTACTGAATTATTCAGTTCAGTGACTGTGTTCTTCAGCTCCAGAAATCCTGTTTGGTTCTTTTTGTGGTTTCTATCTCTTAGCTGAACTACTCACTCTATTCATGTGTTGCTTTCCTAATTTTGCTTAGTTGTCCATCTATGTACTCTTGTCATTCACTGAACCTCTTTAAAATTATTATTTTGAAATCTTTGTCAGGGAGATCATAGATCTTCATTACATTAGGATTAGTTACTGGAGCTTTATTTTGTTCCTTTGGTGGCTTCATGTTTCTCTGATTTTTCATTATCTTTGTAGACTTACATTGGTGTCTGTGCATTTGAAGAGGCAGCCACTTCTTCCAGTCTTTACAGACTGACTTTCGCAGGGAAAGCCCTTCAGCAGTCACCCCAGTCAGCGATCTAGGTGGGCCTGGTGCCAGAGTCTGAAGGAGAGTGTGCTCAGTGCCAGGGTCTTCAGGCAAGTGGGCCTGGTGCTGGGATCTGGGATCCATAAACAGAAATAGTGATGGGTTCCTCAGGTAGGGCTGGTGCTGGGGTCCACAGGCTGCCTTAGTGTCAAGGTCCACAGGTAGGGCCAGTGCCAGGGTTTGTGGGCAGATAGGCCTGGTGCCAGTATCTGCAGCTGAGTAAGCCTGGTGCCAGGATCTAGGATCCTCAGTTGAGTCTGGTGCCAGGGTCTACAGATGGGCCTAATGCCAGGGGCCAGAGTCTATGGGTACATGGGCCTAGTGCTAGGATTTCTGGCAAAGTTAGAAGTTCGTTTTCTTTCACAGTAGAACTCCCAGGCTGAGAGGATCTCTCTCTCTCTCTCTCCACCCTCTCTCTGCATTGTGCTATGTAAGCTTGGGGGAGGGGTGACCTGGGTAAAAAGAAGCAGTCCTTCTTACCCTTTTCAATACATCTTACATCTTTTCTCATTGCTTTGCACTATACAGGTGCTATAACCTCTCACCTGGATTCTGGAGCTCTGATAAATATCATAGAGTGTTGTAAAATTGGTATTTCTCAGGGAGGTCAAGGGCTGGAACCCACTATTCCACTGTCTTGCTGACATCACTCCCCCAAGATTTCTGGTAGTTGTTCTCTATCATTTCTATACATTTTTTGGTCCCCCTGAATGTGACATTAACTGCGCCCTAGGCCTCTAAGGCATCAAGATGCAGCCTCAATATCATGCGTTTGACCTCTAGCTTACCACATGACTTTCTCCTGCTTTTCAAGAGTAACTATTTTCACTCCAATGAGGAAGAAGGAAGCGAATCAGGCCGTGAGGGCTTTCCTTTTCTTCTTTCATTTGCTAATGTCACACTCTCTTCCCCAGTCAATGGACCTGTTCCTCACCTTATGCCCCATTCCTCACCTGTGCATCCCCGACCTGCTTCTGGTTTCAAAAATTACTTGGAGAAAATAAAAGCCAACTTACTTTGCTGTCTTTAAAATTGATATTACATAGCCTGCCTTCAGACTGTTGTAAAGGTAGCCTTTTAAAATCTGGATCCAAATATCTCTCTCTTTAGCAATATTGATGTCTTTACATGCCTACCTCTTTCCTTTTTCAATAAAATCATTTATTAAAATACCTGCAGAATTTTATTTTATATTTCTTCTTAGGTTCTCTAGGTGTCACACCATTAATTTCTTGAAACTTAATTGTAAAACATACTTTTCTAGAGTCATGGCAAATATTCACATGTCCAAAAAATGTTATTCCATTGCTGTGATGGAAAAGCAAGGAACAAGGTCTCTTTCTCCTAGGTCTATTTATTGTCAGATCAGCCATTAGAGTTTTCTGGACTGGGAAAGCACTGAGCCTCATGGATTCCTCTGCCCTCTGGGAGATAAAACTGTTGGGGAGGGACCTCAAGAATTGCAGCTCCTCTGTTCCTAACATCTATGTTCAGCTGTCTGGCATGTATTCTGATACATTAAATTCTTCATTCAGCAATAGTAAAGCCTTATAGTCTGCAGTTTTTAAAGCATCATCTCTAGTCTCTGGTGAGGTAGTTTTCTATGCAGTTTTGCTGCTTTTTCTCTTTCCCTTTATCCTCATTTAAATACTTCCTTATTCCATAGGGTTTTCAAATGCCTTCTGCGTAGTCTGTCTTTAAGTCATGAGTTCCACCCCAACACCCTATGAATTTCCAGTTATCTCTTTTTGTTAACATTCCATGTTTACCTGCTAATTCCCTATATTCATCACGCTTTTTTAGGGTTCAGGGAAGACCCATGTCTCAGCAATTTAGATGGTGGGGGAATATGATGAGGCTAACAGAGGACATTAGGGAGAAAAGACATCTATCTCAGCAGTAGCATCAAGTTTCTTCTCCAAGGTGTGCAAAGACCGATGGAAGAAGGCTTATCATTGATCAGTATCAACAGCATCTCCAGCAGCCCATGTGGGGTGTCACCTTCTCAGGATCAGCTTCCCACTGCTTTCTCTGAGGGGGCTGTGGTTGTATATTCTCAAACATAGAAAACTAGGTCAGGCTAGCTTATCTGCATCTCATATGCAACACCCCTGTTAGGCAGAGTCTCCCATCAAGACTGGCTTGCTCCCTGATATCCATGCTGGTCATGGTTACCTCCGGCCCAACTTCTGGCCTAATCTTGCTAATCTTGTATCCAGGGTCATACAGCACAAAGCCTGGCAGCTTTGCAGAGAGATAAGCATCTGGGAGCACTTTCCCAGAAGAGCCTAAGTGCAGGGCAGGCAGAACATCCTGGATTACCAAATACATTATTGTATTCATGTAGTGTAAACAAAGCCAGCTGCTGTTTTTAAAAAAAATGCATAATAGCCCAGGTGATAAATTATTAATGGGGAAATGGAGGATGGAAGCAGTCTGCTCTGAAGGGGAAGAATTTCTTATCATTGACATTGTTTAGAATTGCTGGTGATTGGTGATAATAAAGACTAATTTTTAGTCTATTTTATTATTGTTTTTAAATTCTGTACAAAAAAAAAAACTCCTTATGGCCTGTACCTAGGGTGGAACAGTCCCACTACCCCTACACACAGCCCTGTACACCACTGAATGGCTCAAACACAATAAAAGTTTATTCTTGGCTCACTTAACACTACAGACAATGCACACTTATCAGTAGGACAGCTCTCTTCCAAGCAGTCATTCAGGAACCAAGTTCTGATGTTGCAATTCTTCACCTCACCTTGCAAGACAGAGCAAGCCTTTGAGCTGTAGGATGCTGGACAAATTGCCAAAGAAAAGCTAAGAGTCTTCTATTCTAGGGACTGAGAGAGTAGAAGAATGCACTACATGGCCTTTCTCTTTTGCCTCCAGCTTAAGGATCATTGGATTTCTTACTGACATCGGCAACATTATGAGGGTGTCCAAAAAACAAAAACAAAAAACCCAGATGGGAAGATCTCAGTTTGGATCTTCTGATATGCTCAGCTCCTGAAGGAAAGCTGGCAATTTTTGGCTATACTCCCCCCTGGGAAACCACCAGGACTGGAGGTCCCTGTCAACAGAGAACAAAGCTATAAAGGGAGCCCATTCATGGCTCACCCAAGCTGCCTTGCCTGGCATTCATCTTTGGCAGCCAGCTTTTACTTAGCACCTGAATGTGCCTGGCGATGGTATCATGGCCATGCAAGCTGGTGCTCTGTGGCCTGTAGGGGTGACATAGTGGTCACTGAGTGCCTATCTTCCTCCTTGTCCATGAGTCCTTGGCTTGACCTCATCCACTCATGAATCCATTCAATCCATATTACTTATCCAATGCCTATTTGTCACAATACTAGACACTGATGACACCAAGATGGACCACAGCCAGTCCCTGCCCTCGTGTGTCTCACAGTTACTGGACTAGATGGAAAATCAAGCTGGGTGCATTGGCTCACACCTGTAATCCCAGCACCTTGGGAGGCCGAGGCAGGCTGATAACAAGATCAGGAAATTGAGACCATCCTGGCTAATGTAATGAAACCCCATCTCTAATAAAAATACAAAAAATTAGCCAGGTGTGGTGGCATGCACCTGTAGTCCCAGCTACTTGGGAGGCTGAGGCAGGAGAAACACTTGAAACCAGGAGGTGGAGGTTGCAGCAAGCCGAGATTGTGCCACTGCATTCCAGCCTGGGCGAGAGAGTGAGACACTGTCTCAAAAACAAAAAAAAGATGGAAATTCTAACATTTGCAGTACAGTGTGATGAATACGGTAACATCTTAATAGAGATGTGCAAAGATGCCTGGCTCTGTTGAAAGGAAATGGCTCCTGAACCACGTCTTGAGTTTCCAGACCCAGGGAAGAATGCCTGCAGAGATAGAGAGGCATGATTAAGAATGACCCCCAGAGAAGTACAGTTGGACAGAGTTGGAACAGAGTGTTTCCCTGCAGAGTGATGAGAAGTGAGGCTGGAAACAGGCCAGGCCAGGACACAGGTGCCTGTGTGCCACCCTTAGGAGTTTGGACTTTCTCCTGTCAACAGTGAAGAATTTTCAGTTGATAGTGGCACACAGAGGTGGGTGGATCTGGATGAATGAATTCATGGATGGATGGGAGGAAGGAGAGACTGGATGCATGGCCAGATCAACTAAGTAGTGGGGTGAAGAAAAGATTGTAGAGCATAATAAATTAAGCAGGAAATCCAGCTAGCAAGCCAACACATGAAATAAAATGAGAAATTACATAGGCCTGAGCTAAGACAGTATTGGAGGAGACTGAAAGAACCACAAGGTATCTAGAAGGCACATCAATGTATTGGATGTCGGGGGGAGAAAAAGAGTTGTCCAGATGATGGTTTTCAGGTTAGCAGGAAGCTCATGAGACAGACTGTAAGGTGGTGCAATCTCACTGCATGGGAAGCAGGAGGAAGTACAGGCATGGTATTTGTGGATGAGTGTCCAAGCTCAGTATTGAGTATGCTGAGGTTGAAATGCCCATGGGACATTAGATTGAGAAAAACAGAAAACACTAACTTGTATCAGGTGGGTGTGTATAATGGGCAGGGTGTGCTCAGTGCATTCCAGGTATCCACTCATTTAATTTTCCCCAAACCCAATGTGGGAGGATGTCAACTAGGATGAGCTAGGCTGTTTAGTGGCAACAAACAGCCCAAAAATCTCAGTGGCTTAAAACAACAGTGCTTCACTTCTAACAAATCCTCCATATCTACCGTGGTTGCCTGAGGGCTTTGCTTCTTAATAAACTTACTCTAGGACACTGGAACAGCCATCATGGAGCAAACACTCTCTGGAATTTTTCCAGTTGCTGTAGCAGAGGGACAGAGAGATCTGGGGCATTACACAGACAAAGCAGAATCAGGACTGGAACAGCCTAGGACAAGCTGGGCTATTTACCACCTTTGCTCACGTTTCACTAGCTGGAGCCAGTCACACCAAAGGGCAGGGAAAGGTAATTCTATCACATGTCTGGAAACTGGGAGACCTAGAACTCTCTGGTGGCCAGGCTAATGATAGTCTCCAGAAGATGTAGTATACTCATTCCAGAGGTCACTAAGGATCAACTAAATACATTGTACTGACAGCAGGTCAGTACAAGAGCCACGTTCATCTGGTGCCCAAGGCCAGACTCCTAAACCCCACATCACTCTGGCTGACTGTCCAGAGGAAGCTGGATGTGAGAGCATGGCACCTGGGCAGAAAGAAGTCCTTAGTTGCCACTGTTCTCCATTTAATGACAGGCACTCAACACACCTCCCCACAGCAAGGAGAATGGTTGGCATTTGATACACCTCTACAAAATGCTTTTCAACTCAGCACTTGGTATTAAGTGAACTCTGCTTCCCCATAAGTTGAACTTAAAGCCATCTTTCTATCTGTATTAGTGCATTCTCATGCTGCTATGAAGAAATATCTGAGACTGGGTAATCTATGAAGAAAAGACGTTTAATTGATTCACAGTTCTGCATGGCTGGGGAGGCTTCAGGAAACTTACAATCATGGCAGAAGACACCTCTTCACAGGGTGGCAGGAAAGAGAATGAGGGCTAGCAGGGCAAATGCCAGACACTTATAAAACCATCAGATCTCATGATAACTCACTCTTATCACGAAAACAGTGTGGGGGAAACTGCCCCCATGATTCAATTACCTCCCACCAGGTTCCTCCCACAACATGTGGGGATTATAGGAACTACGATTCAAGATGAGATTTGGGTGGGGACACAGCCAAACCATATCACCATCCAAGGCACAGTTTTGCATCAGAAATAAGCAAATAACACAACAGAATGGCAAACACAAGCCAACTGCCCTTCTCTGGGCAGTACACCCAATGTCAGGCCCTCCCTGTATACAGTACAAGTCAATTAAAAGCATCAAGATTGACCACAGCCCTGCCTGAGCTGGTTGAGAGGATTAAATGAGATAGCCGTGCACAGTATTTAGCACAGTGAGTAACATATACTATACTGTAGGCTCAGTACATGGTAACTTCTACTGTTATCTCCACTTTAGGGTCTCACAAGCATCTCAAGCTAATGTGAACTTGAAAATAGCACAGACCATGGGGTCCTTTAGTGTGGCTACAAATTATTCTACACATACCACTAACTCTGGTTTGCAGCACAAACTCAGGGTCATTGTGCAGGCCAGATGCAAAACGTCATCATCAGTGAAGCGCTGCTCCACAGTCGCTATCCGGCTGGCTGATGCAAAAATGAGGAGTAACACAGCAAGGACAGAGTGTTGGGCTCACAACAGGAGCTTGGAGCTCTCCCCCAACTCAGCCCTGGGCTAGCTTGTTGTGTGAGGACAGCCATGTCCCCACTCTCTGAGCCATTCCCAGTCCATAAAAGGAGAAGTTTGCACAGGGTGGTCCCTGAGAGCCCGTGGGGCTGCACCACGGCCCCTGTGACCCTGAGCCTCCAAGTAAACTTCACATTATATCCAAGGCATTTAATGCAGCCTGAAAGCCAGTAATTTACTTTGGAAATATTTTGGTTCCCACAGAAGAGTTTTGAGTCAAACTTCCCATAAGAGTTTTGACCCAGGACAAGAAGGGAGAGGGCACAGCTACACCTGAGGCAGCATGGAGGCAGAAGCAGTGTTTCTGGGATGCAGAGTTTTCAGAAGAGAATGTATGTGACCCGGCTGAAGAACGGGGGTGTCTGAGGAAGAAGCTTGGAGTCTCCTGCATCTGATGGGGAAGGGAGACACAGGCTCTTTTTAAGAAAGCTGCACACTGGACCCAGTCACCACCATCATAGCCACAGGCCCAGAAGATGGTGTCAGAGGATAGGTGACATGGAAGGGCCATCAGCAGCATGGACGGAAAGAGGTGGCCAAATGCTGCAAGGCAGCACCAGGGTAGGGTACCTCATGGGATCAACTTCCCAAGAACAGGCTTGTGGGCCACCACCAAATTTAGAGGAGCCACGGAGCCTGCTGCCCTAACAAGCTATCACCTAGGCAGAGAGCCCTATCACCTAGGCAGGGAGCCCCTCACCTAGGCAGAGCCCTATCACCTAGGCAGAGAGCCCCATCACCTAGGCAGAGCCCTATCACCTAGGCAGAGCCCTGTCACCCAGGCAGAGCCCTATCACCTAGGCAGGGAGCCATATCACCTAGGCAGGGAGCCGTATCACCTAGGCAGAGCCCCATCACCTAGGCAGGGAGCCCTTCACCTAGGCAGGGAGCCCTATCACCTAGGCAGGGGGCACGTGGGGAGGTGGTTGAGTTGGGGAACACAGAAGAGGTTTCAATAGAGCTTAAAACTGAAACCTTACAATGAGCTTCAGTTGTCTTAATTTCTGGGATTAGATATTTACAGTACTCAAGAATGGTTGCAAATTATGGAATGCAGGTAAGAGTCTTTTCCACGTGCTACAGCAGTTACTGAGCCCCTAAATGTAGTGGCTTTAGCAAGCAAATTTGTCTTACTCGGGAGCTGCAGTCCAAGCAGGGCCAGCTCACTGTGTCTGTCCAAAGGAGCTCCTGCACCCTCAGGCAGCACCCACACACTCAGTGCCCGGAGCAGTGGCCGCCCTGCCCCTGCTGCTCAGACCCCGAGAGGGGACGAGTGGCCAGCCCGAGCCCCTCACTGCTTCCAGAGGACACTGCTGGCCCAGATAGCACCCAGAGGGGCATCCCACTCACCCAGGTCCCTGAAAGCCTGCCCCGTGAGGGCTCCTGAGTACAGCAGGCTGGGTGTGCATCTCAGGGGAGTGGGTAGGGTGCAGGGTGGAGAGGACTTGGGAAGTGCGGAGCAAGGCTGTTGGGGGACCAGGCTAATTTGTGGGGCATAGCCAGAGAGGCAGAGGGTGACCAACAGGCTCAAGCGCAGGGCTCAGCCTCGGGTTCCACATAAGGCCCACTTCAGGTTGCCCAGCCTGGCTAGAGCCTCCCTGGCCCTGGAGGATCCAGCAGGCGTGGCACAGCGTGGAGGGTAGGGTGGGACACGACTCCAGGGCTACCCCCTCCAGTCGTTCAGAAGGCTTGCTGGAGGAGTGTCAGAGACGAACAGGAAGAAAACCTTGGCCCAGAAACACCTGTCATTACCCTGGAGCTGGAGCTCTCCCAGCCGCACCACACCTCCGGGACGCGCATCCATTTCACAGACCAAAGTTCTGTGGCTCAGGGAAGCCATGTGAGTCACAGCTCTGCTGCAGAGGGTGCCTTAGAAAAGATGTCCCGGACTGCCAGGATTGCCACAATGTTCCCACCAGAGGGCACCCTAGCCTGAAGGTACCCAGTGCTGCCACCTAGGAAAGCCCTTTTCCTACAAGAAGCCCTCCTATGTTGATTAGCGTGGAGTGTGGCTTTCCTGGCTCTTCCCTGCCTGGAGTTTTTTCACCTTCCCAGGGGCTTCCCTACACGTGTTCGGCACTCGGCAGTGCACCCCTCCCTGGGCAGCCCACTGCCACCACCCCAGATGTTAACTTCCTCGTCTCATGAACCAGTCTCCCCTCCTCCAACCCACTACATGCCTTCACAGCTTTGGCTCCCAAAAGCTCCACTTTCAAGATGCATCTCCCCGGGCACCAAAGGCTCAGGGGAGACATCTGAAGGCTCCTGAGCCTGATTTTCAGGCCAGCCCCAGCAAAGCTCTCTAACTCACCCGCTAGGGTGCCTCCAACTTCCTTCTGCTCACATAATGCCACAATCAATAGCCTGTTCTTTGCGTAAGGACTGCTTTCATATGTGGGGTTAGATTTCTCTCGAGAGTGTGAGTGCTGGGTCATATACACGTTTACACATGCCTGAATTCCCTGAACAACTCCACGTTGCTTTCCAGAATGTCGACACCACCCCATGCTCCTAACCACAGCGCCTGAGGGTTCCACCTTCCCACCTCTCCACATCCACCTTTCTGATTCTTGCCATTCTGATGGTTCAAATGTAGCTCATGGCTGGATCCGCATCTTCCTAAGGACTGGGGGCAGTCGTCATTTCTTCATATTCCTGTTAGTCATTTGGTCTTTCCGTTTGATGAACTGTCTGTTGAGATCACTGGCCAGCTTTCTACTGGATTTCCTGCCTTTTACTTGTGGATTTGCAGTCATTCCTTATATATAGAGACATTTCTTACACACACACACACATACACACACACACACACAAATGTGTGTGTATAAGGAATATATATATATCTTCTCCCAGGCTATCAACATCAATTACTTTTTCTGTGTAGTCTTCCACGAAACTGGGTATTTTCATTTTCATGTGGTCATGTTGATCCATTTTTTACCTATTGGTTTTGACTTTTAAGGTTTGCTTAAGAAATCTCTCCCCACCCATAAGGAAGGACATTCTCCGACAGTCTTCTGCTTGCTTTTTAGCTTTATCCGTCCAGGCCTTTAATTCATCTGAGGCCTCCCATCCAGGCCTTTAATTCATCTGAGGCCTCCCATGGGACGTGGTATGAACTAGACTCCAACTCTATGCTTTCCATATAGTGTATCTATTTTTTACAAATCTCACCAACTGAATAAATGGCCGTTTGCTTGTTGCAGTCCTCATGAAACACTGAGCTTCACTGATGGGAAGGGGCCTCCTGTGAGTGTCTGTGCTGCTCTTAGCCTATTGACTTGTTGCTGCACACTTCGTTATTACTATTTAATTTCGACACCTCTTTGCTTTCCTTTTTCATAACTGGCTTTGCTGTAAATGAACTTTATTCTTTCAGAAAGAATTTTATCAAGTTCCTGAAAATAAATCCAGCCGGAATTTTTGTTGGGTTGGCATTGAATTTGCAAACTAATTTAGGGGCAATTTATATCTTTAGAATGCTAGGTCAAAGTATTGCTGAATAAGATATAATTCCATTTAATCAGATTTTCTTGTTTTTTTATTATAGCATTTTATGTTGTTCTCCATAAAAACTTTGTGCATACTTTATAAAGTTATATTGTAAATACTTCATTGTTTTTAATCTCTCTTAGGAATGGTATCTTATTTTATATATATAATGGTATCTTATTTTACACTCCATCTCTCTCTCTATATATATAGATAGATAGATATGTGTATATATATAGATACACGTGTATATATACACGTGCATCTATATATATACATGGAGAGAGAGATGTATTATATATATATACACACATGTATATATATATATATATAGAGAGAGAGAGAGAGAGAGTGAGAAAGAGAGAGATGGAGTTTCGGTCTTGTCGCCCAGGCTGGAATTCAGTGGCGCAATCTCGGCTCACTGCAACCTCCGCCTGCTGAGTTCAAGTGATTCTCCTGCCTCAGCCTCCCAAGTTGCTCAAACTACAGAAGTGCTCAGCTAATTTTTTGTATTTTTAGTAGAGATGGGGTTTCACCATGTTGATCAGCCTGGTCTCGAACTCCTGACTTCAAGTGATCTGCCCACCTCAGCCTCCCAAAGTGCTGGGATTTCAGGCAGGAGCCATCGTGCCCAGTCATATTTTCTATATATTTTCCAATTAGCTGTCACTGATAAAGAAAAGCACTTTTGATTTTTGTAAGTTGACTTGGTAACTAGTGACACTGCTCAACTTTTCCTAATACTTGTACCCTGAATCCATTGACTGAGCTGGGTTTTCTATACCGCTGATCTCATTGTCTGAAAATAATGCCAGTTCTATCTCTTCTCTTCCAGTTCTATCTCTTCTCTTCCAATTTTTACACACATTTCTTTTCTTGGCCAGGAGTTTCAGTATTTTATGGCACAGCCTTAAGAATGGACACCCTTGTCTTGTTCTCAGCCTTCACTGGCATGTGTCCCACACATTAGGTCTGACATCCTCTAAGCTTCAACCACGGTACCCACTGTTCTGTGAACACACCTGTGCTCTTCTCCCATTCGCTGCCTGGCATTGCCTCCACCCTTCCGACCTTTCCAAACCCCTCTATCCTTCAAATCCCAGCTCAAGTCTGGCTTTTCCTGCAAAGCCTCGGATTGCTCCGGCCCAAAGCGAGCTCCTCCTCCTCCGAGGAGGAGCCTTGAAGAACTGCTTTATCCAGAGCACAACTTGTGCTTATTTAGAAATCTGCCCAACTACACTGTTGGGTCCTCGAGGACAGAGGCCGTGTGTTAAATTCCTCTCCCTCCTCTTAGTACAGAGAACTTGGTGTCGTAAACAGTAGTGAGTATGTGAAGGCGCCACATCTGATCAGCTCTGCAGGTGTTGTGAGTTCAAGGCCAGAAGGCAAAACTGGAGGCATCAAAGACTTTCTCCTGTCTGGAGCAGGAAGCCGAGTGCAGCTTCCACCCTCCCAGATTTCATGCTTTCCATGGACTCCACATGCACCACCCCGGGTCATCTTCACAAAGGCCCAAAAGGCCAGTATTAGAATCCTCCTTTTTCAGATGAAGAAACAAGATTTACAGAGATTAGCTAGCATAACACACACACACAGTGACCCAAATGAAAGCTGCAGCCCCACTTCCAAGACTCCCAGATCTTACGACTTCACTGCATGAGGCTCCTCCTGGAAATGTCACTTCCACAGCCAGGTCAGCAACACATCTGCGCCCAGGCACACCTGGAGAAGAGTAGAACAGTCCCCTTTGACTCAACGATTTCACCTCCAGGAATTTGTTTTCAGGAAATGAGTAGGCATGGGTCCAAAGATGTATTTACTAGTGTGCATCTCAGAGTTGTTTATCAAAAATCCATTAAGAAGGGACAAAAAATGTGAGGGAACGTGGATATCAAGGCAAGAAAAAAAATAACAAAAATCAGAGCATCAGGGTGTCAGAAACCCATCAGACAGGCAGGCAGCCACCAGAAAAACACACAGGAAAAAGGCCAGGGTGTTGTACCCCAAGGGAGGTAGGCGGGCATCTGAGGACCAGCTCAACAGGGCAAGCAGTCAGTCCTCCAGGCCAACCCAGGTCAGGTGTGAAGAGCAGGCACAGAGCCCAGGCCCTCACAACTGAAATAGCCTGTGGCTTTGCAGGACCCTTTATGGGCCCATGGTTAGAGGGGGAACCAATCACAGCCTGGAGCCCAGGAGGGAGGAGGCACCCTGCGGGTTTGGGTGCTGATGTCTCTTTGTCTGTCAGCTTCCTGTCTAAGTCTGTTTTCATGGGACTCCTGATCTGCAATTCTCTTTGTTCTGAGCCATTTACAAATAGATACTCTAATTAAGGCTTTCTGAGGCCTCGATGATTGCCTTGTAAAACTGTTTTCTGCTTACCCAGGGGTGGCACTCTGTCTCTTTATCTCACTAGCTGTGTACACTGTCCCTTTGCAAGGCCCTGCCAACTGCCTGCAACCAAGACCCAGTCACCCTGCTAACACACAGTGAGGTGTTTACCCCCACCAGGCACTCGCTCAGTCCTCCCAACCCCCAGCAAGCTGCAGATTGCCATTTATATTTCACAAGGAAGGACCCTGGGGACAAACGCCCATGCCATGGCACAAAGCTAGTAGGAGGCACAGTTGGGCTTCGAATTGTGTCTTTTTATCTCCAGGGTCCATGACATCCTCAGCTCCAATCAGGGCAGGGGTGGGGATGGTCATGGCTCCCCCACCCCAAGGAGGTCATGCGTCTACACAGAGCCCCTCAGTGAAGGGGTCCAACATGATCCCAAGACTGCTGATTGGGACAGATGAGCCAGGTCAGAGGACAGCAGCACAGTTTCCAGCATGGTGATGGGGAAATGCTTCACAGAGGGTTCACTGCCCTGCAGTCCTCAGCATTTTACCAAGAAGCAGATCCCCCATAATCACTGGATACGTGTGGAGAGCACTCCAGGTGCTCACTGGTTCCAGGCTGGGTGAAGAGCCTGGTCTTTCTTGGCTGTCTAGCAAATGTTTGATCCAACCACGACTGAACACGACAGCGCCAGCCAGCCCAGCCTCTCTCAAAGATTCTCCAGAAATCCCACCAGCCACTCAGCTGCAATCAGCCACACCCAGGCCCCCGGGTACCCCCAGGCTGTGCCCCCCTGGTGTGTCTTTCACACCAGGATCCCCTATCACACAGCCCACACCCTGAGAACCCACCCCAGACACAAGACTTTTGAAGCCTGTCCACAGGACCCGAAGAGGGGCTAGGAGAGTCCTTTTTTTTGGATCCATGGCAGATGTCAGCTCCCTAAGAGGCTTCAAAAGCCTCTTACCATCACCTGCCTTCCCCCAGGCCCACAGAAGACGGACCCCTCTTCCATCATCCCCAGATCCCCACTCTGGGATATAACTGGCCCACTCACCCTGAGAGGGACTAGGAAGGGCAAAAGGTGAGAGCCTCAGAAGGATTACTGTTAGCCCAGACTGGGTCAGTGTTGGGTTGGGTCAGGACACAGGTCCATCAGTGGCCTCCTCTTCTTCCTCTCCTGACTAAAGTAGTCCAGAGACGTGTGTTGGGAAGGGTTTATGGGCTCAGATCCTCGGGTTAGGGCAAACCTCCTGGCTCAGTCCCACTGTCCATCCATCAAAGCCATTACCTGTCCTAACCCAAAGGAACAAGGGGCCAAAGTAAGCGAGCTTGGCTTTAGGAACAGCCACATGAGCTAGCACCCTTCTCTCACCCAATATGTCCTCTGAGGTGAGGAAGTGATCTCATTTAAGGACCTGCTGACCTCCCATCGACACAGCACCTTCCCTCCTTCCTGGTGAGTACATACACCCCAACACCCCATCACTGAGTTTCCCTGCTGGGAGCCTAAAGACACCAATCAGCCTGGACATCGTAGGGGCCTTCCCCCAACCTGTGCCCTCCTCCCTCTGGCCAAATGTTGGCTCCTCCATGTGCATGCTACCTCCAAGCACCCCAGGTCTCTGCAGGATTTCCAGAACCTAGCACAGTGGCTAGTGCATAGTTGGTGGGCACCAAATAAGTATTTCCTGAATGAATGAATACACATAGTCTAGTCTGCCAGCCTCTTTTCTGGTTACCTCCCGGCCCGTACCACTCCACCCCAATCCTCCTCAAACCCAGGTCCCCACTGTTTCCCATGAAGCCTTCCCTTCTCAGTCCCTGTTGCTCTGAGGCATTCCACACTCCTCGCTCCCCATCCCATCAGTGATGACGCCTGGAACTCTGAAGCATAGCCCTGGTTCTGTCCTGAGCTCCTGAATCAGTTTCTTCCATGTCCCAGATGGTGTCCCTAGGTGGCACTAGGCAAACCCAAAGTCCAAAGACCCTGCCCTCTCCTCACCCCCAAATCTCTACCCCCGCTCCCATCCCTGACCAGGCTCTGGGCAGGGGTCTAGGGCCCCTAGCCCAGCTCTGTCTGTTTCAGAACAGGGTTCAGAGAGCAGGCTTCACCCCAGGTCAGTGCATCCATTCCCCTCACTTGGAGATTGGAATGCGACTGATGCTTTCAGGAGCCCCTCTCCCCGCTCCACAGCAGTGCCAATGGGAGGGGCAGCGGCAAGGAGGAAGCTTGTAAAGGGCTTTGAAGATGAAACAGGGCCCGTGGCCAGGGATTGTTGTTGATGCAGCCACACTGAAGAGGCAAGCAGGGTTCGAGCTTAAGAGGCCAGGGTGATGCCAAGCCAATAAAATTCAGCTGTTGTCTCTTTGCTACCTCTTTTAATGCCACCTGCTCCTGGCACATAAAAGGGCCTGCCATCAGCCAGGGAGCACAGGCCCTTGGCTCCATCCTCTGCCATCTTCTCCACTGTTCAGACCCCTCCTGACCTCCATCATGACCTGTGGCTTCAACTCCACGGGCTGTGGGTTCCGCCCGGGAAACTTCAGCTGCATGTCGGCCTGCGGGCCCCGGCCCGGCCGCTGCTGCATCACCGCCGCCCCCTACCGCGGCGTCTCCTGCTACCGCGGCCTCACTGGGGGCTTCGGCAGCCACAGCGTGTGCGGGGGCTTCCGCGCCGGCTCCTGCGGACGCAGCTTCGGCTACCGCTCCGGGGGCGTGTGCGGGCCCAGCCCCCCCTGTATCACCACCGTGTCGGTCAACGAGAGCCTCCTCACGCCCCTCAACCTGGAGATCGACCCCAACGCGCA